>CM057003.1:50747096-51009596 GCA_029891345.1 Dryococelus australis
TGACTAATCAATCCCGGTAATAACGATTCTCTCGGAGTAAATTCTTTTTTTTTGGGGAACAATAAAAAATTTGGTTAAAAACTGGAAAAATATGAAGGAAGGCAGAAAACTAAGTTTGTTCCATATCTAAATAAATAGACACCACTCACTAACACAACTGTCCACCACTTCCATTAATGTCGCCAATGCTAACCCACACATGCCTGCCAACCTGCCATTACTCAAGTTATGTCCCAGAGTTGTCTAGCCCAGAGACAGCCCTTTGTGAGGCCGCATAGTAATAAAAACACTAGACTGAGGTGTTGAAGGGAGAAATTCTATCACATGACTGTGACAAATAGATTAAATTACAGGTTCATGTACAGATACAATTATTTTTCAGTATGTGAAGTTTATTAGGGTAACAGTGAAGCAAAAACTTTATGCAGTTATTACTCATTGTACACTAACTTGTTTATTTTTAAACGCTTTTCCAACAATTCATACCAGGAAACCTAAGATGCAGCACTAGAAACTTTGGTTTACAGTTTGCTAGAAAATAAAACATTCATTCACAAAATTATTTTTAATATGTAGAAATTTTCCAACAGAAATTATTTTTCAGGACTGCAAATATGAACACACATTTGCAGATTACTGTCAAAACACAAATATTATCTTCATTTTAAAATGTAAGTAGTGCAGCCGCATATATGTCCATTACAGCTATTATGCCAATGTTGAAACATGTTTATAAACAAATGCTACGAATCCAATATCCAATGCACACATTTTTCTCCACTTAATTGTGCGGAAATTGAAAAATTCCTGCAAGATTGAGAAATCATTCCCGGTGGCCATCTTGGTGTCGATTACCTATGTCTACTCAGGACAATTGGCGGTCAGCTGAGGATGTCGACCATTTTGGTGGCCAGTGGCGGGCATCAAGTCGTCAAGAATATACATTTTGGATCTTGTGCAACACTACCTCCTCCTGAAGTCTGTGTGCATAACACTTATAAGCTTAGTTGGCTGTAATTTCCGAACCATTTAAGTTATAGGTGTCATTCATAACACGGCATCAATTGTAGGTGTGGGGTCACCCTGACAGCACTTCCTACTCTAACATTTCAGTCAGTGGTCTCTGGGTGCTCTCAACCTATATTAGTATTAAAGTTTTTTTTTTCCTGATCAAAAATGTTTGTGTCCCACTCATGCATTCAGTGTGGACGGGGAGACCCCATTCCAAGACACCATGCCAGCCTCAGGTCAAGTATGACCTATGCTTACATATAAGCATAGATGGTCGTAATTTCCGAAGAGTTAGAGATGCAACTACCAAAATCATAACACATGCATAACCCCCAACGACAACAAGGGATTCATGAACATATGTCGGCCTGCTTGCCTCCCCATTATTACTCACCTCTCTCTCTCCCCTCCCCTTCCTGTCCCCTTTGCACCACCACCTGGCCAAACTTCCTCGCACTCTCTCCCCCTCGCCAACTCCGCACACTCTCGTGCTCTCTAGCTCTTGTGCTCCTCCCCCCCCTCTGCCTGCCTCAATCTCCCCTGGCCATACTTTCTCGCGTGCTCCAGCTCATGTCCACCACCTGGCCAAGATCCAGTAACGTCGCCGCACGTGCTGACCCTCCGAGCACCCATGTAACAGAGAGCAGACATCCTTTCCGACACTCGCGCTCAGGATTACGGTCCACATGTGGTCAAGTATACCCTATGTCGATTTATAAGCATAGTTGGCTGTATGTTCCGAACAACATAAAATATAGTTGTCAAATTCATCACACAGGCATCACCTAGGTTTGCTTTTTTCCCCTTACTAATATGTTACTACTACAATTCGTCATAGGTGACGACCATCCTGCAGCCCCACTGACAGCCAAACATACCCGAACCTTCAATGTGCATACTTACATCCAGACACTTGGTTAGTACCGCCGCACTAGGGGGGGGCCCTTGCACTCGTGGGCCGTGTACCAAGACTTTGATATAGGTATGTATGTAATGAGATGTCGCTCGCAATGAATACGCAGTCATCGCTAGAAGCAGAGTCCCCGCACATACATCAACACATGGTAGAACGATAAGCTTCTTCTTATTATTATGAAACAAATTATCGCCTATTTTAACTGGTGTAGCAGTGAATACCTGTAGGCCGTGAGCACATCTCACTGTCGTTGATGTGACCTTGCTGGGAGTGGAGACAGCAATGACTAGTCCCACCTTTCTGCGCACCGTACATACTGTACCAAGTACTGCATCCCCACCACCTACCCTTGTCAACATACTTACCAGTATTGAAAGGAACTAATGCATGTATACTGAACCATCCTTGAGGAATCGCAAGTTCGATTCCCGTAGATAGTGGTAATAAGAGTCTACATAAAAGCCACCATTTGGTCTACAACAGTGTTTGTAATTACAGACAGTCCCCGACCTGCACTCGCTTACTAAGCCCATCACGCACAGGATGTAATAAATCCAATATTTTTATCTCCGACCAGCACTTGTGTACCAAAGCAGGGGTCAAACAACCTCCTTACAAAATGACTGAAACAAAACAATCACTCGCGACCAGACTACGACCTACATACTCATATACCGAAGCTTATAATTACAGTCAGTCATACCCCGTACCGAACCTCCCATGTTCAACAGTCATACTCCAACCTGCACTTGTGTACTGGACTTTCAATGCAGGCAGCTAGTCTGTACACCCACAACAACTGAGGACCGACCTGTAATCATTGTGTACCTAGTCTTCAATGTGTATCACATACTTACCATCGATGATACTAGACAAATGAGTGCAATCGAATTAGGCATGGTGAATAAAGAGATATCACACACATTTCAACTATGTATGTTGATGCATGCCGCTTATACAACTAATCTAATACAATTATGAGTACCTCTTCCACCTCTTCGCCTAGAGTACCTCTTCCACCACTACAGACATGAGCAACATGCTGCCTACCCTACAGGCAACACAAACTATGAGCGATTCCTTCTCACCTGGAGGATACGCAACCCGGCAGAAACACCACCCCCCTTTCCCCGCGCTGAGAGCCAACAAGCTGCCCAGACCTCGGGTGAAGCCGAGTACCTTCAACGAGGCATGAAGCAGAATCGCTGACCAGAGTATTTCCATGCCAACCAGGGCCGTAGGATGCCATGCCTCCCCCGCAGTCCCACGCCGGCAGCCTACAAGCTTCCACTATATAAGTCCAGACGCTGCCACTATATCTTGTGTAGTTTGTAACATACAGCCAACTATTCTTGTACCGTCAACTTAAGATATACTTGGCTACATGTGGATGGTAATCCTACGTGCGAGGGTCAGATAGGGTGTCTGCTCTCTGTTACATGGGTGTTCGGATGGTCGGCACATGCTGCAATGTTGCTGGAGCTTGGCCAGGCAGTGAACACGAGCTGGAGAGCGCGAGGAAGTATGGCCAAGGGTGATGGTGGTAGGCGGAGGGTGGGGTGGACAAGAGCTAGAGCGCACGAGGTCATGGGGAAGGTGGCAGGCGGAGGTGGTGAGAGGAGAAAGCACGCAAGGAAGTGTGGCCAGGTGGCGGTGCTGAGGGGACAGGAGATAGAGAGGTGAGTAAGAACAGGTAGGCAAGTAGGCCGACATATATCCATGTGTCCCTTGTCATCGTCAGGGGTTATGCATGTGTTATGATTTTGGTAGTTGTATCTCAAACGCTTTGGCCATTACAACCATCTATGCTTATATGTAAGCATAGGTCGTACTCGACCTGAGGCTGGCCAGGTGTCTTGGAATGGGATCTCCCTCTCCACACGGAATGCATGAGTGGAAGTGCACACTTTTGGTAGGAAGGAAAACAAAAAAAATGTAATACTAATATCAGTTGGAAGCATCCAGACACCACCGACCAGAATGTTAGAGTAGGAAGTGCTGTCAGAGTGACCCCACACCTACAATTTATGGCTACGTTATGAATTTGACAACTATAATTTAAACGGTTCAGAAATGATAGCCAACTATGCTTATAAGTTGACAAAGGGCATACTTGATCTCGCGACCCTTCTCATAGTCACGGTTGATGCCTATGTTATGAATTTGACAACTTTAACTTAAACGGTTCAGAAATAACAGCAAATTATGCTTATAAGTGTTATATACAGACACTTCAGGAGAAGGCAGTGGTGCACGAGATCCGAAATGAATGTTTGCGACGACTTGATGCCCACCGCTGGCCACCAAAATGGTCGGCATCCTGTGCTGACCACCAATTTTCGTGAGTAGACATAGGTCATAGACACGAAGATGACCATCAGGCATGATTTCTCAATCTTGCAGGAATTGTTCAGTTAAAACCTCATTCACATTGTGAAAACTACCGCTGCTTTGCTCAAAGGCACTTTCTTAGGTCAAAAAATGGCTGCTGGCACTGGCTTCCAAGATGGCCTTCGTCGACAGGAGGGAAATTCTGGAACTTTTGCAGGAAAAAGAGGGGGGGGGGGATTGCTTTTTTGTACGCCAAATCGACTGTTTTGGATGGGGAATGGGGGAAAAAAGGGAAGTTTGACAATAACATTAGGAGACTGGAAGGTGTCACTGTGTCCCTCGCCAGGCGCCTGTTGGGTAAAAATGCACTTTTTTATACTACTAGCATTCCACCGTCAAATATTCCATCACGACCAGTTGGAATATACCTCGGGGAAGAGACTATTATAAATTGCCCCCACCCCTGTGAGAAGGAAGACAAGCTGACCATGCCAGTGAAGCTGCTCCTGAGCTCATGAGTCCAATACCACCCGCACACAAGGAAATCCCTGCTTCCAGCCACCCCCCGAGATATAGCAGCAAGTGCAGCTCCACCTACAAAGGGAGGAACCACTCTGCCAAAGTCGCTCAAAGGTTGAAGCCACCAGAGACACCCATAACCTTGGAGAATATAGGGCCCTGCACCATCGCAAAATGGCAGTTGATACCAGCAGCTCATTTTAGTACCATTTGTGCTAAGGCTCTCTACTCTGTCTGCTCTCCTCTGCCTCATGAAGAAATGCCCAACTATCAATAAGACCAACGCCAGACTTCAAGCACGTGCTGCAGCACAGAAGAGTCGTTGTTTCCGCCACACTTGACACTTACTGTCAACCACATACCCCATACTCCCCCCCGCAAGTCCCATCAGGATACTATAGCTTGAGTTAGGGTACAGTAGTTGTGACGGCTACCAAATTCATTGCTGTTGCTCTTCAAGCCAACATTGCCTCTTCACCTGTCTTTTGCTTTTACCTTCCGTAAGTTAATCAGTACACTGATTTACAGCAGGAGAGTATGGGTCACTGTGTTCTATTATGGATAGAATGAAACACATTACTAGTCTAAATGCCATCTGTTCCTTCTTGTGTGAACTGTGAGTATTCCTTCCTGGTAAGTTTCACCCAGTAAAGGAGAGGCCGGGGACGGCGATTTGAGTTCTAGTTTGTCGAATATAGCATACGACTGTGACCTGTCCCCTAAAAGGACAAAACACTGCACATTAGATGTCCACCCATACTGTGGACCAGGCACGTGAAGGTACCAGGTGCCAAGGTGGCAACAATTAGGTTTAAATGTGTACCCTGATTTGATTTTTGCAGTTTTTGTTGATTTTTCCAAGTTACAGTGATTTTCAATGGTTTTTGTTATTTCAAAAGATTTAAAGTGATTTTCTAAGATTTTCAGTCATTTTCGAATATTTGTAATGATTTTTGAGGATTTTGTTACGACTGTCAACATTTTTTTTTTTAGCAATTTTCAAAGATTTTTGGTGATTCCCAAAGATTTTTCAGCGATTTAAAAAAAAAAATCTTATTTTCAAAGATTTCCTTGCTACTTGTTCAGAATTTTTGCACCTGCAAAGATAATATTGACGACTCAATAATTTTTGTCGAACATTTATTTACATACTATTACGAATTTGAAATGCATAAGGAGTTTCTTAGATTGAAAGTAATTTTTCATAAATTCCTTTGATTTTTTTTAAAGTCTTCAGGAAATGTTTGTTTTTATGGATTACATTTTGGTATTCTGATTTCCCATAATTCTGAATTCAAAAGGTTTTTTTGTTTTAGATTTTTGGGATTTTTATGAGATTTGTGGGTTTCCTGTAACACTATAAAATATTAATATATTTATTTTGACATACTGTATTAATGACTTGAACAGCAGTAAAGTGGCATCATGATATTTATGCTTTTGTCCAGGGCACTAAGCTGGTTAAGGGATTTTGGCATGTGAATGCGCCGGATCCCACAAACGAGTACAGACTCTCAGATGATTTTTTTTTTTTGTTAAATATGTCAGGCGGTTTCATGCTAGACAACTGTAGTTTTATTGTGAAAGAAACTGCTCCCTTTCCCTGGCCCAGCTAAACCCTCCATTGCATGAGGGATAAAGCGGAAACATCCCTTCTATCAAGGATGGGCCATGACTAATTTGTTGCTTTCTCACGCTGGTTATATCCAAGGAAGCAGCACTGTCCTATATTCAAGGAGGCCACGTCAAAGGCAGATTACCCCAAGCTGCAGCTAACCGAATATGCAGGAAGACCTCATGAAGACCCCCTCGTATTCACAACCGAATGTGAGCAGGAATTCCGACTCCATGAAAAACTGGAAAAACAGTGGGTATCAAGGGCCCAATCCAAGCTGAAGGGTAAAGCCTTCGACTGGTGGAACATGTACGGAGAATTTGTGAAACATGTACGGAGAATTTGTGTCAGACTAGAAGCAACTTGGCTCTTGCCTGGTGCAAAGCTTCACAGGTGAAGAAGTTCTAGCTCGCTAAACAACTGAATTCTACAGCCACACTAAGAAACCTGGAGAAGAGGTTGAAAACATTGCCTGGAGCACAGCCGTATCTTCCCCGACATGAACGAAAGAGACTGCATCCGACAAATCACTCGCCTATTGTTGCCATGACTAAGGAATATCCTACTGATATCCAAGCCGCTAACACTGGATGAGCTCATAGAGAGAGCACAAGAAACTGAAAGAAATTTCCAGGCACAGGCCCTTCTTGACTACCCAAAGTCTACGAAACCCGTAGAGGATGGAAAAACGGGGGAAACAATGAAATAAACCACTGCTGTTACCTGCACCGCACTTCCCACGCCTACCCAAATGCTGGTACTTTCCCAAGTATCATTACAACAAGGACTATCCGCATCAACTCGGCCAGCATGCCATACAAACTGAGTAAGTGGCACAAATTGTGTACTGCGACCCACCCCCTTGGAACCAAAATCCCCGAACACCCAGCCAAAGGGAAACACCTTCGCCGGCGGATTGGTGGGGGCGATCCCATCGGCAAAGAAGGGCAAGCCATTAAGTTCTTAGACAAGGAGGTGGAAATGCCTGAAGCTCCCTATATCGAGGTCAGAATCAATGGAAGGAACGCATTAGCGCTACTTGACTCTGCGACATTTGGAAACATCACCTGGCGCGACATCCTTAGCGACAGTGAGAAACAAATCTGCGCCCGCAGACCAAAACTGTACGTATGGCGAAACCAGACTGTACCCTCACCATTGACGGCTGTATCGAACTCCCGTTCGAAATCCAACATCTCAAGATCCAAGCAGAATTCATAGTGTTCCCTGATATCCAAGAGGAATTCATACTGAGCCACCCATGGCTTCAGCAACAGCAGTGCATAATGGACCATGGGTGATGACCGACAATTCACTTTGCACTGGGAATATCAGCCGGAACTACTGACACCTTCCACGATCTACCTCCAAGAAATACAGCACGTCACTGAGGCACAATTTCAAAAGCTGAAGGAGGTACTCGACGAACACGCCGAGGCCTTCGGAACCAGGGGAAACTTACGCCAAACCAGCACGATTCAACATGAGATATTGTTGAAACCACTGCACCGATCTACAACCAGCCTTACAAAGTTCCTGCCCGATGGCAACGATTGATTATGGAGAAGCTGAAAGAAATGAAGCGACGGGATCGTTGAGCCATCCAACTGCGCATAGCTCCCATGTGGTGTTGTTACCAAAGAAGGATGGGCAGTTACGCTTTTGTGTCAAAGCATTGAATGATGCTAAACTACCAATCACACTACTTGCCCTCAACTGAGCACACACCTTGTACGATGTAGGCAAGGCCAAGATTTGCAGTACACTCGACATGCAATCCAGATAATGTAAATCGCTGTACACCTCGACAGTCGCCCATATACAGCTTTAACATCACAGGAAGGAGAAACACTTCAATTCAGGGTCACACCCTTTGGCCTTAAAAACGCACCTGCCACCTTTCAGTGACTAATGTCTTCAGAAGTCCTGACGGGATATATCAGGCAACATGTTTTGCATACCTGGATGACATCGTAGTGTACTCTAAAATCATGGGACGAGCACTTAGCCCACCTACGAGTGTTAGAATGATTAGAACTCCATGGACTCACGACTAACTTTCCAAAAGCAATTTTGGAAAAACATCCATCGAGTACTGGGGTCACATCATGTTTCCAGAAGGAAATTACCTCTAAACCAATCTATAAAGGCCATACAAGAAGCAGAAGAGCCTCACGCCAAGAAACAGCTGTGCTTTTTTTTGGGTTGTGCAACTGGCTCTGAGACTTTGTGTCAAATATTGCGGACCTGCTAGCCTTCCTCCCCCTTGTTGGAGAAATAAACAAAATGATGGAGTTGGCCTTTGAAGCTCTTAAGGCCAGCTACCAAAACATCCAACACCTACATCGACCACAAGGGGAGGAACCCCTTATTCTGCAGACAGACGTGTGCCAGAATGGACTTGGTGCTGTCCTATACCAAGAGAACCCGGACTGCAGGCCTCTCATGATAGCATATGCCAGCACCCGGCTGAACATGATGGAGAAGAAATATCACATTAACAAATAGAAATGTCTGGCTGTGATCTGGGCAATCCGGAAGTTATGCTACCATCTGGAAGAAACCCATTTCATCCTGTGGACAGACAGCACAACACTCAACTGGCTATGGGTGGCTCGCCACAATAAAGCCAAGTTGGGATGCTGGAACCTCCTCTCGGAATTTGATTTTGAGGTTGAGTACTGCCCTGGGAAGGAAAAAGATTCCCCAGACGCTCTGTCCTGCCTACCCGACCAACTTGAAGAAGCCAAACCCAATGAGGATATGGACAGAATCCTACCGCCCAAACCTCCGGTAGTACAACCAGAATAGTAGTTACAACTCCTCCAATTAAAGCTGAGCCGCAGCCAGATTATGCTTCATCAGCAACTTGACCTCGAAGTGAAGGACCTAATCGCCAAGCACCCGCAACAGTTTGAGCTGCGAGAAAAAGTTGAATGGTCTCGTAACAACCAGCCAGGTTCGAAATGGAGGATCTGGATACCCTGGGATCTGAGACGCAATGTCTGCTGGCATTTCCATGACCACCCAGATGCAGGACACCCTGGAACCCAGGAGACCTCGCCGACATTAGCATGCGGTACATCTGGGACAGCATTAGCCGAGATGTTCATCAACACATCAGCGAGTGCTCCAAATGCTGTCAGCATAAGGCCTATCATGCCAGGTGCCACATGGAAACACCTTGCAAACCCTATACGCCGTGGATCCAGGTAGCGGCAGACTTAATGGGACCATACCCCTGCGGCAGAAAAGGGAACAGATACCTGCTGGTCATCACGGATTTGTTCTCTCGTTGGACCAAGGCCTTCCCGCTACCCAGCCAAGAGACATGTCACATCATCAACAAATTCAAACAGGAGATCTTTCCACGTTGGGGGTATCCAGAGCATATTGACAAGACAATGGCACCCAATTCACTAGCCAACAGTGGCAACGGACTTGTCAGGGATGGGGAGCCAAAACTTTGACGCCGCCGCCTTATCATCCCCAAGCCAACCTGACTGAACGATGCCACCAAGAGCTCAAGAAGTGTCTGTGCCTCCAGTTGGACGACGATCAACGCCGGGACCGACACCTGCCCAAGATAGTTTTTGCTATGAGCCAAAGCACCAACGAGGCCACTAACTCAGTCCTAGTCAGTTGCTATTGGGACAAACTCTTTGACGCCCGGGAGAATGACAGAAGGAACACCAACCCACGGAATGTCTACAATTGGAAGTGATACGCCACGCCGTCCTGATGCGCATCGAAAGAGCCAGAGAAGCAAGAAGCGCACATCGCCTGGAAGTACCTTCCACCATGCACCGGGACCAGCATCTTTGAAATGGATGAAACCACCTTACTCCATAGTCACCCCCTGAGTCGTGGGAACACCCAGTAGCAACCAGATAGTGTCATGCCTCAATATATACTCGCATATGGGTCACACATTTTATGCCAAATCTAAGAGTCAAAAATGTGGCACAACTCTTATGCCAGTTTTGCTGATCAAGTTTTGAAATTAATTTTTTTCAAAATTTTGTTGAGTGGTTCAGTATGTATGTAAACAATTAGCCTGGGATATATAAAGTAAAGCAGGTATAACTGCTTTTGTAAGACAGTGAAAAATAATTCCTAAGTCAAACATTGGTGCAACCCATATGCAAGGGCAACCCTTACTCAAGGACAACTCTTCTGCAGGTAAATACGGATTGTAAGAATCTTTGTAATTACACTTAGCTAAAACTATTGTCAGGAGATGACACACAGGTCACACAAAAATATAATCACTGCAAAAAAAGGCAAACTGTACAAATTAAAACACAACAAGGTAACATAAGGAGATTGTGGTGATAAAGTAGATAACAATGTAATACACAAATATTTCAATTTCACAACACAATAAACTATGCTACAACACACAACATACTTATGGGCAAAAATAATTTAAATTAAATTAATTACATATATTCACAACTGCATTAGTACATCAGTTAGCCACAAAATTTAGTAACTTCAGTCACAAACAAGGAACAAATATGCAGTGTGGTTAGCTGCTGTGACCACCCCCATCACCAGCTGAAAACAAATGTTTCTGATATTTTGAATGCTATATACTCTGTTAAATGTTATGTTACCTATTTGCTAGGCAACTACCAGACATGAAATCATCAAAGTAAATTATTTTATAACATAAAGTTCTGTACAGTGAACCATGAAAGTCTATGCTACATTTTTATAGGCATGTGCGAAAACAGTATTTACATTGACGCATGGCATGTATATAGACTACTTCCATTTTTGCTGCAACTACGTATCATCACGTGCGAGCCACGTGCCCTACACGTGATACAACCCTGAACTGCAGCTAACCAAGCCAACATTACATTTTACATAATAAGATGGATGCCTGGAAACCGTAATGCAGCCGAAAGAAGGCTATATGTATTAAATTGCCCCCCTCCCCCTTAAATAAAACCCAGTGAAATGGGAATATACTAGTAAACCATGCCAGAGAAACTGCGCCTGAGCTCGCGCAGCCGACGTAACCCCACATACCATTTCAGCCACCCTGAGAGATAGCAGAAGAGTTCGACTCCGCCCAGGAGAGAGGAACCACCCCCGTCGAAGCTACCCAAAGCCAGAGGGCACCCGAGACGACCCCCAGTGCAGGAGAATATATGTCCCTGCACCTCTGCTGAACACCAGCTCACATCCGCAGCTCGTCTTCACACAAGTCGTGCCAAGGCTCTCTGCTATGTTTGCTCTATACCACTCTCCTCATGAGAGACCACCAGTTGATCTGCAACCCCTGCTGCAACCCCAGAAGAGTTATTGTTTCCCCCTAACACTTGCTGTCAACACCCACACTCCGTATTTCGCCCGTAAGTCCCTTCAGGACTCCCCCAGCTTCAGTTAGGATTTAGTTGTTATCATGGCTACTTAGGTGTTGTTCTGTGCTCTTTTTGCTCACCCTTCAGGCTAGGCTCTTCAAGCTGACAGGCAACTTCACCTTTCTTTGCTTACCTTCCAAGAGCTAATCAGTGCGTTGGTTACAGTAGGAGAGTACGGGTCACTGTGTCTTATTCTGGAGAAAATAAAACACGTATCCAGTTTAACCACCATCTGTTCTTTATTGTGTTAATTGTACTCGGTCAATTTCTGTAATAAAATTATCTAATATCTTTTAGTGGTTGAGGGCGACGTCACATTCAGGACTGGTTTTTGTCACGTTTGGTTAGGAACACAGGGTTTGTTAAGTCTGAAGTTATCACTTGCGCACTGGAGTATGGCCGGTGTAAAGCACCGGGCGCGTGGCCTGTCGGCTGGGTACAAAGTCTGGAACTGCCATTACTGTCCTGCAGATGGGTGGACACACTGCGAACTGGTTTTACCTTACTTAATGGTGGCCCGGGTTGTCAGCAGCTGGTGCCGAGTCCTGTTGTACACGTGGAGCTGCAGCTGCTTGAGCTGGTTGTGGACCAGGTCGGGCTGGTGTGGTGTCTTCCCCGAACCAGGGATTGGCAATGCCGTACAGAACACCCTCGTTCTGGAGGAAGGCGGTGATGAGGGGGATGCTGGATTCCAGCTATCATCACTGGGGCTGAAAACATGGAAGGGGCGGGAGCTGGCAGGTGAGGCTTCTCCAGCTGTTGGGTGGCTTGAGCTCATTCCCAGGGGTTAAGGCTGCAGAGTGCAGGCAGCACTGTGTTGCAAACTTGCTTGTTGGCAGAGGCGGCAGCCGCCTTTCGAACTTGCAGTTGAGCACCACTCCTGGTGTATGGCATTCTGGAAGGAACTACTACAGGTCTTGTAAGG
This sequence comes from Dryococelus australis, assembly GCA_029891345.1. Classification (NCBI taxonomy): domain Eukaryota; kingdom Metazoa; phylum Arthropoda; class Insecta; order Phasmatodea; family Phasmatidae; genus Dryococelus; species Dryococelus australis. The sequence goes on from CM057003.1 coordinate 50,759,789, forward strand.
GGTAAGCAGGCAACGCTGGTCCTTAGCTATGGTGTTCTTGCCAAGGCCACAGTCATACAGGCAAGTGGTATACCCTTTACTCTTAAATTCGGCACATTTCAGCACGGTGAATACAGAGCGGTAGATTATCCTCAGGCTGCATACCAACGACTCTTTGGTGTGTGTCCAAAAGGGTCAGACCTCCACGACCAGGCCAGTATTCCCTCTTGCACAGTTCAGCATGGTGGACAAAGTACCAACCTGGGCTGACTGACTAGCTGCCTTTTGGATTGACTGTTTAGTAGTAGTGGCTCTGCCTTTCTGTACACTGGGGTGCACAAAACGAGTGGCCGTCGAGCGTGTATGTGTTTGACGTACGTGCATTCCTGAGGGGGAGCCCGTAGTCCTACACTAGGTTCATACTGGGTTGAGAAATATTCCGCAGTCTCCTGCTTAACCCTGACAGAAGTGGTGTTTACGTAGGTTAAGCACAAATACCCTATGAAATAAATACTCTGTAGTTAGCTGAAATATGTGCTTATTCCGGTAGGAATACACCCGGTGGCCCTGCCTCTCTCAGCAGCACACCTTTCTTCCTCCCCTCACATGCCTTCAAGAGAGGGTTGTTGTCGACTCTCACTGTATCGTTTCGGCTCTCAAGACCTCAGTGTTAAGAGCCGCCAAAATCACTTCACTTCAATGTATCATTATCACATGTATTGATAAACCGCATCCACAAACAATTTTTGTGGTCCTGGCGAAATCCCTATGTAAATAATGTTAACATAAACAGCTTGTATCGTTTATCGCACGGAGCATCGATCAAAGTTTATTTCGGGTCCCTTCACCTAATATTTTCCGCAACTATCGTTTTTAAGCTGGTTGTTTATGCAAACGTCTAGTAACTGGATGTGAAATACAACATGTCTGTTGGCACTGCGGCGGCCATGCGGTGTGGTACACGACTGGCTTGCTACTTCCCCTACACGCCTACGAGAGGGGAAGTGGTTACCTATAGCAACGAGCGTGGCGACCTTATGTCCTCTCGCCCACTCTTCTTTCTGCCTCTCTCAGCCATGCACCTTTCTTCCTCCCCTCACATGCCTTCAAGAGGGGAAGTTGTTGTAGAGCAAAATATAAAGCATCTATCTATCTATCTATCTATCTATCTCTCTATCTCTATCTATCTATCTATCTATCTATCTATCTATCTCTCTCTATCTCTCTCTATCTCTCTCTATCTCTCTCTATCTCTCTCTATCCTCTCTCTCTCTCTCCTCACTCTCTCTCTCTCTCTCTCTCTCTCTCTCTCTCTCTCTCTCTCTCTCTCTCTCTCTCTCTCTCTCTCTCCCTCTCCTCTCTCTCTCTCTCTCTCTCTCTCTCTCTCTCTCTCTCTCTCTCTCTCTCTCTCTCCCTCTCTCCTCTCCTCCTCTCTCTCTCCTCTCTCTCTCTCTCTCCCCTCTCTCTCTCTCTCTCTCTCTCTCTCTCTCTCTCTCTCTCTCTCTATCTCTCTCTCTCTGCCACACCCGCTTTGCTTGCTTTCCACCTGTCACCGAGCAAATAAAGTGCATCTGGTGAACGTAATTTTATCAAGATTATGTGTCGCTCAAAATAGTTGCACCTAACATCTTAACGAGGAATTATTATTTGAAGAGAAGTTTTATTTTTTGAATAAAGGTGTTTTTTCCCGTAATGTTGGTGTTTTATTGTATCTGGTGTAAAATTAACATAATTTTAAAACTTAATATTTATTATTTAATTCAAGGGGCAGCATTTTCGCGAATAAAATTGTATGCCCAAAAGCATATGCTTGAACTCCCTTTATCACCAAAAATTGTTTGAAAACCGAGCAACTTGTATTGTAAGTGTAAAATTCATTTTCAGTAACTTCTGCGGGTAAATCAGAAGATTTATACTAATTTATTTCAATACAGATGCATCTTTGAATAAACTGATACAATGTAATGACAAATTCGACACCTTTTGCTGTCTAATAATGGGTAGGTAAGCACCGAGCCGAGTACAGAGTAACTAATGACAGGGAAAATCAGAGGACGTGGTTTCGAATAATTAATTATTAGATAGTGAAGAAATCAATTATAATCACCTTATTTATTTATTTTTGTCTCAACATTACAAGTTACTTTAAAAGACAGACATTTATTTGTCACACGCGCAAGGTGTTGGCAACTTGTAATGGTTTGGAGCAGTAATCCTCTCGCCGCCACCCCTCCCTCCTACCACAGCCGCCGTGAACACGCTGCCCAATCGATAACTTCTCCGCACACTCTTAGCTGAATGAGTGTGCGCAGCACATTCAAAATTTGACTTGCATTCGGTGTCATATTATTTTCATTTTTAGAGGGTTTGAAATTTTTAGGTCAGCTTGCATTGGTATTGGATTACAATAAATTATATACAGCAGGGCTGCCGTTTTTATGGATTTTATCCGTTTCTACGGATATTTACGTGTCAAAATGGATTTATGGATCATGCAACCAGTTCCACTGATTTTTTTTCATTGTTAGTATTTCGGCACTCATTACTTATATCCAATTCATAACTCTGGCCACTTAGCCAAGACATTGAGATTTTGGTTACACATATACTTCTGGACATGCCAGGTACAAAATATTAGCCTTCGTTAAAGGTATCTACGTTGTAATTAATGTGTTAAAAAGTAGACCACATGCCAAGAAACTGTAACCAAATTGTTAAAACACTAGAATTAAGTTGAATAACGTCTATGTTTGCAAATATTGGAATATATGTATCGTGACGTCTTTTAATTACACATAATCTACAAAATACGCAGTTTTTCACGGGATGAAAATAACATGCTCCATAACTTGCTGCACCAAACACGAGCATTGTTTCTTTAAGTACAAAAAAAGTAAACAAACATGGTTGCATTTGTTGTGCGCTAAAACTAAGTCTCAACAAATCTAATTTTTATAGATTTAAGCATTGTATCAAAATTCCAAAGAAGTTTTTCTATCGTGAAAAAAGACAGTTTCAATTAACTGTCATGAAAACGTTTAATTTTGTGTTGTAGATAAGTTCCATTGTATTTACCTGCTCGTGACAAAAATAGTTAAGTTGATTCGTTGGCAGTTAGCTAAACTGACGTGGGAAAAAAAAATCAGTGTTTATTTACAATTAAAATTATAGCTGTGGGCAAACTTTGTATGTGAAAATAATATGCCAATCAGACTTGCAGACAGTTTCACAAAATTGGTTCCAGAAATGTTTCCCGATAGCGATATTGCTAAGAGTTTTCACTGTGGATGTACAAAAACAGGGTAGATCATTAGGCAGGCTATTGCTGCAACTGTAGAAGAAGAAATTATCAACACAATGAGGAAACCACTGTTCACTCTTCTCATAGACGAGTCAACAGATATTGCAGTTACCAAGCAAATGGTAATAATGGTTCGCTTTTTCAGAGCAAATAAAGTTGAAGCCTACCTTTATAAAGTTGTGGCGTTTGGTGGGAAAATCTCTTTAATGTTGTCAACAAGTCTTTTGAGGAGGATGGCATTTCATGGCAGAACTGCTTAAGCATGTCTTCGGATGGTGCAAAAGCTATAGTCGGGGAATTTAATTCTGTTCTTTCAAGGGTAAAAGGCCAGCAGGAAAATTTGTGATTTTTACACTGCACTTGCCATGTAGCCCACTTCACTGCATCACATGCATGAAGTGAAATACCAAATGTATGTGAACAACTATCCAGAGATGTTTACACATACTTCAAAACATCCGGGAAAAGGCCGGATGAGTTTCCTCTTGGTGTTGAAGAACATAAAATATTGTGGCCATGTTCCACCAGGTGGCTTGCAATGGTGCAGTGTGTTGAACGCCTTCTTAAGCAATGGCCTGCTCTCACACACTATTTTGATTCCCTTGACTCCAAACAATATATTCTAGAATCTGTTCATCGGATCAAAGAAACCTTGCGTTCACCATCTGCAAAGCTTTATTTTCTCTTCCTGAATGCAGTTTTTCCAAGGTTTACTGAATTTAATCTCTTGTTTCAGCAAGAGCAGCCTTATGTTCACAATCTTTTTTCTGAAGCATGTGTTTTGTTGCATCAGTTTATTGCAAAGCTTTGTCCAGTTTCCATTCATCCAGATAGCATCAGACATTACATCTGTCGACTACAAGAGGGAAAACCAACTTTCTGATGCAGCTCTATTTGTTGGCCATGCAATGCGAACATTTCTGGAAAGCAATGAAAAAGTAAGGAGGAAAAAGCTGTTTTTAAACAGTATCTGCAAGTTTTATGAAATGGGAACTAGAGAGTTGTATCGTTTATGGCCTTTGGAGGATGAAGTGAAGAGTATTGATGTTCTTGAACCAACTACGAAAGAGTTTGGTGACTGGGAAAAGGAGGTTTCCAAATGTAATTTCTAATGATGAATATGACCAACTGAATGAAGAATTTCTGGCATACACTTTATGGGAGCCACCAAGAGCAATGGGTACTACAAAGACTGATACTCCTAACACATATTGGAACAAAGTGTCATCACATGAAAGCAATGGAAAACCATGTTTTCCAACTCTCTGCGAGTTGGCAAAGGCAATGCTGATCCTTCCCCACAGCAATGCAGCAGTTGAAAGGGCATTTAGCAACCTAAATTTAATAAAAACAGCTCAGAGATCATCACTGGACTCGCCAATGCTAATTGCTCTTATGAACATATCATTGAGGAAGACAACCATGAAATTTCAACCAACAAATGAAATGAGGAAGAAAGGAAAGCAATGTGATTAAATAATTCTTACACAGAAACACTTAGTTTTGTGTAGACACAATTAAGATTTACTGTGCTAGTCAGCTAGAGAAGTTAATAGTTTGTGTATAGCTATAGTCTAAAAGCTAAAAATAACTTTTTGTTTTGACTCGTAGTTCATTAATTTTTAATTATTACAGTGCTAATTACATGTAATTTAAAAATGTTTTGTGATTTTTACGAATTCTATGGTAGTGTGAAGTAATACTCCAGCCCAGTTTTTAAACGTGTACCTATTAGGAAACCGTAATTTACAATAAGGATTTTGTAAAGTGTGTTTGAGGATTTGGCACCAATTATTGGTGGCAGTCCTGATATACAGTATTTTGAGAGATAATTTATTTTTTTTATTTGAACTAGTTTAGGTTAAATGTTTTTTAATGAATTATTTACAACAATATTTTATCTAAAATTCCCATTTTTATTGTGTTTATTTTAGCCAAACTGTATTCACAGATAATGTACAGCTCTTACTATACTCAACATAAAGTTTTATAATGTTAGAAGTTGTATTTTATTGATGTACATTTCAGAAATCATATCTACTGAAATCCCAAGTGTATGAACATTTTTTGACAGTCCCCTGGATAACCATAGATCGAGAGTCAACTGTACCTCATAACCAAGCAAGAGTTGACCGGAAGTAAGCTATGTATGCCATGTGAAGGTGACGTGGTTCTAAGCTGGACAAGGTAGTCTGAGCTAGGTGGCTATGAAAACAACTCTCCCTAATCATACTAGCACCATTGATCAGAAGGGACTTGCGGAGGCCACATACCTGAAGGGCTGTGGGGCGTTTACCACTATCAGAAGGGCAGTGGTTGATGTCACCAGAAGGGTGGACAACAAGAGAGGGACTCAAAGACCTCTTCTGGGAGCTTGGTGCAGAGTCTCTGGTAGGACCAGGAGCCTTTGGTGTAGTTGTTGAAGAACCTCTTGGAAATCTAGGAGATGTAGGCGAAGTCGCTGAAGAGTTCGTTGAGGATCGTGAGGACCTGGCTGTCAGTAGAGAGCCCTGGCACACGTGATGGAGCGAGCTAATTGAGATAGACTTCCTTTGGCACAGTTCAGTGTGGTGAAGGAGCATAGACTGACGTTCTGAGCCGTGCACAGATATATACTCTGCCGGCTCACCCTCGTCTAGGCTGGTGGGAGGTGGGTAGTGATGACGTCTGCTCAGGCGGAGACAGGTATCGTCTTCTTGGGCGTCGTCTGCTGCAGGGCCGAGCCAGCTAGGGGGTGCCATCCCTCAGAGTGCTGTAGAACTACCTGGCCTCAGAATGTGGTCTCTTACTCATACTTCAGGGAGGTTGGCGTGCGTCATGACCGTGGGTGTCTGTAATAGTCCCCACGACAAGGAACGTATCATGTAGAAACTTTGGTAGATTGTACTTCAGTTCAAACCTCGCTGAGTCCAACTGGAAGGTACGCAGTAATGAGGCAAACAACGTCATGCGTCAAATACAATAATTAAGGTTCACAAAATCAGAATTTGTACGTATATATATATCAGAAAGTCCAAATATTAGTGTGAATTTATGATGTTTGTTTCCTTTTGTGAATAAAAACAAAACCCCTTCTTTTTTTACTTTTGAGTGGTGAGAAAAAATATGGCCAAATGTAGTACATGAGAAAAAAATTACACTGTATGTATAAAAGGTATAAGCCTTACATGGGTCGAAAGAAAGACAAGTAAAATGTAGAAAAGTACAAGAGCTGGAGAGAGAGAGAGAGAGGGGGGGGAGGGGGGAGTGTGTGGGGAAGAAAAGTTTTACTGTTAAGAACCAGAATCATCCTAAATTCAAGGGGTTAAGCAAACTTTTTAGTTTTGTGTAACTGTTATTTGTAATTCTGTAACTTCTTTGTTTTTAACGTTCCTAACACTACTTTCCTAATCAGTATAACACACAAATTGTCAAACAATTCCTTTGAAATTTAGAAATTTTTATGTAACAAAAATAATTAAATAACTACAAACAAACAGTTTAAGAACCTTACACACCTGCAGTATTGTTTAAATATAGTCACAATTTTTGGATTTGTAGAATTTCCAAACAAGGCACAGTAGAAAGCTACATTAGAGGTATGTAACATACACAATCAGCCAAAAAGCACTGTTAGAAATTGTATAATTAGTTAAGATGAAAATTAAGTACAACTACGGGAAGTTATTGACAAATTCATACTTCATGACTTCATGTACTAAATCTCAATAAATAATCTTGCTCAACTGTAATGAAGTATGAAGTTTTCCCATTCTCTAAAAAACATTTAATGTGAGAAACAAGTTGGTAAAGAGGTAAATGTTAATTTGAGGTTAGTCAGAACTTACTCCATCACCATGTGTAGCTTCACCTGTCTTGCTGGGGTCCAGCGGACACACCAAGTCACCAAAATCAAGTTCTGATTTAGACTTTTTACGCTTCAGTGTGAACTGGTTCTTTTTCACTAGCTGCAAGTGAGAAAATGGTCACCATAAATGAAACACTTTTTGAGTAATTAAAAAAAAACATCATGAAAACAAAATTTTCAATTCAAAAGCATTTGGAAATAAAAGCAGAACAAACATGTTTGATGTACTCTACAGACAAAGACATGGAAATCTTTAAAATCCAGAAACTGAATGCTACATATCGTCTAAAATTTTAAAACAGCTGATTTGTAAGATGTTACTGCATGACAACCTACTTGGATAAAGAAAAATATGATATACAAAGAATAGTTTTCTTTACTTCTACACCTCTTTAAACAATGTTCACAAATAGTCTTACACCAGCAAACAAGAAACTGTGCACGTATGGTGTACAAACATTCACCTTTTAAGTCACTGCCTTCAGTATCTGGGAAGTTTCACAGTACAAAACTAGATATGCCCTGGGCTGTGGTCGTGTTGTGGTCAGACTGCTCGCCTCCCAACTGGAAGAACCGGATTCAATTCCTGGCTGGGTTGCTCCCAGATTTTTGCATGTAGGAATTGTGCCAGGACCAGGCAACTGGTCTGTGGATATTCTCTAGAATCTCCCGTTTCCCCCACTCTTGCATTCTGGCGGCCCTGCTCCACATTCACCTCGTTTCACCATCTATTCTCATGAATTCAATGTTAAGAGCCACCCAAATCTCTCAACTTCTTCATTACATATGTCCAATGAGGAAAGTCCATCACATGTAGGAGGTATTATTCATTGTTGAGATTATATTGATAAACAGCTGGCACAAATAACATAAAACAAACACAAAACAACCCAGACTGGTCTTCAAACGACTCCCCAACCTCCAAAACAAATTGGTGCGCCTGAATTGCCACCCAATACCATAGTCACTAAAATCACCATCCCCAGGGGTCTCATCCTTGCGATAGCCCATGTTGTAACTCTTGTGCTATGCATCAACTTTTCGTCTTCTACAGCAGGCTCACCAACCAGACCTATCCTATCCAAGGCAGTTACAACTGTGCAACAGAAAATCTCGTCTACCAGTTACAGTACGTTTACCGCAATGCAGAGTACATTGTCCTTGCCACCAACACACTTAGGCAGAGAATGAATGATCATAGAGTGGAAACCAAACAAGCCATAGCTGGGGTGAATGTAAACTTACAGGAAAAGCCAGTTGCAACACATGCAGCATCTCACAACCAGAACTTTGACTGCTGTTACAAAACCAGAGTGGTGAGGGTCTAACCACCTTCTAATAAGAGTGTAGACTGTGATACTGGGAACTGGCCCACCAATCAACAAATTTAGACAGCCCCCTGGCTTAAATGTAAGAGAGCCCCTATGAAATATTTCAAATTTTCCATCTCACCCTAGTACAGCTCCTTGCTGCTAGGTTGACTGTTTACCAAACACCATTAACTGCAGTGTACCTCCACTTGCCACCTGAAAAAGCTGGTCCAGCCAGCGAAACATCCTGACTGCATATCCACGTGGAATATGTGTGTCCAATGCATGCTTTGTGCATGCATCTGTGCAAATGTGTGTATATCCACAAGTTGCATCCTGTGAGTAATTGTGCATTCTGTGTACTTTTATAATGTAATTAATTTTAACAGAAGTGTAAAATGCTTGTGATACACAGCATATTTAGGAAACAACAAACATGTCATACAAAGGATGATTTGTCAAAGGTTTAATTCAAAAAGTGTGATTATACTGTAAATAGACTGTATTACAGTATTCTGCACATCTTGTATATCAAGGAATCTTTAATAGAGTCTATGCTGGTTTTTCTTCTCCCATCCAAAAGATAAAAGTAGTTGATTTTTTTGGAGGTAACCACTGCCCTAATTGCAACCAATTAGCCCAATCCCAGTACAGTAGAATCTTGATATTAAGTACACAAAGCAGTGACTTGAAATTTTATATGTAAATACTGAAAAATACTTTATATATCGAACAAGTATTTATTGATATTACACTTGGTGGGAATTTGAAATACGTGCTTTAAAGTGAAAAGTATGTTAATGAGAGGTACTTCATATTGAGATTTTACTGTGATGGGGTAAAGTCCATGCCCTGCAATCAATCTTTTCTTGCATGTCTATACATACGAGGCACAGTTCGAGGACATAATTAGGTCCTGTCACAGCCTTTGACCTTTGTCTCATCTTGGAAATACGGGTAAGTTAGAAAAAACAGAAGTAGTACACTTAATCTGACAAATTAAGTCACCCAGCTTCATGCTTTCCTTGTAAATCAAGAAGTCACTAATGCAGATTTTACAAAGCTTGTTAGTGACCGTTGAACATCAAACAACCAAAATTAGCATTAGAGGCCGGAGCACACCTGTTCACAGTAATCTAGAGGTCATACGTGAAGCACTGAGCAGCCAGAGAGTTCAAGCTTCTTTGAGGATGAAACTAGTAGATAAACTGAATAAATCTCCTGACAGCAGTGACACCTTTTCCATTCTCCCTTAACACCGTCAGGTCAGGTCAATTTTATCATGGAAATCCACTCAGATATCGTACATGGAACTGATGGCACATTTCAGATTTGTATACTTTGATGTTTAGGCGAAGAGAGACAAGCTAGAAACTCAAATGACGATGTCAGTCATTTCACTTGTAGGCTGATCCCAGTTCTATAAACAGTGCAAGCAATCAGATTATGCCCCTAAATTTCATCCGGGACTATGCCACTTTCCTGAAAAGACAACTTTCTAGTGCAACCCACACACCTCTTTTGCTTGTCATGCTCCTCCATCTGCCTAGTCACTCAGTCAAATTTACAACCTGGTCTACTGTTACTGAAAAAGTTATGTCAATGGCAGTCGAGGACAAATAGTACTAAATTCTTACTAACACCTCTGCCCTAAAAACATGAGCGCTAGTTGCAACTGTTTTAGGTATTGATGCAACTCCTTCTCTTAGGAATAAAAGGAATTAATCCCTAGAGGTGGGAAGGCTAAATTACCTCCTGGAATAATAATGTTTCAAGGCCCCCTTTTGGGAACTGTGTTTGCTGGTTGGGTCGTAGATCCTCCCATGTTGGAAGGTTGGGATTTAAACCCATTAAATTGGGTGACCTTGCTCGGAGGATGAGATTCAAACCCTACGATGAGTTTAACCAAATGTGTCTCCCGTCCCGGGAGTTTGGTTAAGCTCTTCGTAAAGGTCGCCAAAAATATACGTGATGCCAGCTATCACTTGGAAAGGGGGCGGTTTGAACAAGATGGGTTAGAATCCGTGGATTCTGGCTATCTGTGTCCTTTATAGGGAACTGGTCTAGTAGGTATGAGTTTCGGCACAAAGTCGGGTGTGGACGTTATAATTTTACGTAGACTAGGTACCTGAGGGGGAAGATGGACGGTGATCGGTTTACCTGCCGCAGTGCGCACTTGGCACGTAGAGCCGGCAGGTCCTACATTCGGAGGTGTCAAAAGTGTCTGGAGTAATTCTGAAAGAGACGGATCTGGATTACAATTGTCTATATATTCAATTGTGTGATAAGGTCAGTCTAGCCCTAGTATTGTGTCTCTGCCTAGTCTTATCTCTTCATCTCCCAGGTGTGGTGGACCATATAATTTAATTCCTGGTCTGAATAATGGTTCTGGATCAATAACTGCACTTTTACTAGAATGGTCATTTTCATTAGTTGGTGACTAGCACATAAAATGTCCAACTTTCGTTGTACTGATCATTGAGCTAACCTTCTTAAAATACTTCTATGTCTTTTAGTGTCATAAGGCATCTCAATAACAATAATAAAATACACTAGGATATATTCCAGACTCACTGGGAATTATCCGCTTCCCCGGTCCGGCCTTGTTCAGGCTGGGACTGAAGCAAGGGATATAAAATAAGCCTGTGGTTCCGGGATTATATCCCGCTGGAGGACTGAGCGTCTCGGGGTGTTCTTGAAATAGTCTGACCTTGTTCAGATTGTGGCTATCCAGAAAACTCCTCTCCGTACTTCCCTTTCAGCTAACATAAAAGGAGACGCTTAAAATTTAATGATATTAACAGCAATGGTCCTTCAAAATAACAGCATCTCAAAACCTCCAGATGGCAGCCTTATCTCCTAAATCCAGCCTTATGCAAGCTAGGATCAAGGTGGTGGCTGGTGTATGGACTTGGCGGTTTATGAGAGTTCTATACACTGAAAGTTTAGGCAGTCTGCAATAAATCTAGGACCCGTTGACGTTGCTCAGGCTGGAGGAAATCATAGACTATTGTTTCTGCCCTCACTAGTCCGTGAGTGAGAAAATGATTACCTACGACCGTTCAGATAAAATTTAATAACTTGCGAGAACTTACACTTTAACGCGGAGCTAGGTAAAAGAAAGGTATGCGCAAGTACTGACAATTAACGTATTTATTTAATATGTTATGAAAGCAATGCATATATATTGTGTTTATGAGGGAGCAAGTTATTTATGCCTAAGTATAGAGGGGACATCGTTCACGACCTGCTACCACGGTTAAGGACAAAGCTTTAGGGGTAGGAATTCAGGTGAGGATGTAGTGATACCTCTAGATGACTGCATTAAGACTTCTGCTTGACGTGGTTCACTTGCGGAGATGTTGGAAACCGTACTTCCGATGTGAGGAATCTTAGCAGTGTTTGCTCACTCAGATAATTTAAAATCTTCTCAGATTGTGAGTGTACGAGTAGCTCAGCTTACTCTCTGAGACTTTACTTGGAACTGCAGGCATGCTTGGCCTAGTGGTCAGAATTCTGGATATACTGGTTCAAGTCTTGTGCAAACTATTGAAGACAGGATCTCAAAAAGTGGCGAAGCGGCAATGGAAGCTTTGGAAGTGGCGCTTCCCTTATATAATGTGGAACTAAATAAAATATTTTATTTTAATATAATCTGGAAAATGTAACCTTAGCTACAAAAACCACCATGGTATAATGATATTTTTTCAGCATGAAGATTGTGACAGCCTTCGACAGTGTGGAATTGTGTCATACGAAATGAAATTAATAGCGAGCAGCACCCCCAGGCCCTCCTGCGCCTCACTCTAGGTAGCAGAAAAGGAACTAGAACTCCGCCCATGGAGACAGTAGAAGCAGCTTTGCCTGCAGCGTCCAGTTGTGAAAAACGAGTTATAAACCACAGGTGGCGAGTATCTGCAGAAGTGACCATTTGTTATTTGTTTAACAGTATTGAATTAATATTCTGTGGATTTACACCCTGTTTATTTGTTCATTTCGTTAAGTTAAACAGTATTGTTTTACTAAACCATAAACTTTTTTAGTGTTAATTTGTGAGGAATGCTTTTGTAGAGTGCCGGGTTATATCACAGGTGGGACGCTGCTGTAAAAACGCTTCCACGCAAGGGCAATGGGGAGTAGCAATGTTTCACGTCATGGATTTTCAGGTAACTCTGCGTCTTCAATCTCAGAGGACTCATGTGTTAGTAATTGTAACTGTATTATAGAAAAACTAAAAAACACTCCATTTAGTGCTCTTAGTTTTGACCAAAAAAATAAAGTAAGTCTCACTGGCAGGCCTACTCCTCCTCTATCTCTAGACACTAAAACAAAGGCATTCATGCTGCATTTCCATTCACGCACTTACGAAGATATTTCTTGGTTGTGTGGCTGCAAGAAAATGATGAAACATTTTTGTTGGCCTTGCTTACTTTTCTTGAAAGAAAAATCGATGTGGAATGCTTCCGGTTTTTGTGATTTAAATAATCTACAGAAAGCAGAAAAGCTGCAAATGTTGTCTCACAGCCACATTGTGTGTTTAAAAGAGCTGAAACAGTTCGGTAAAACATGCATTGAATTTGCAGTTAGCAGTCAGTATCGTTGGGAATTTAAGTGTTTAAATGATACAGTGAATAAAACAAAACAAGCAAAATAAAGTATTGATTTGATATCATCATCTTGCCACTTTTAGGACATAATTCTACATGTACTGTTCTTTAGCTGAAATTTTTTTTTATAGGAGTGCTGTTCAACCTATTAAGAAATACCCCCCTCCCCCACCCAAAAAATAATTCGCCTACGCCACTGCTGGCGACCACTACGATGCCCTTTTAAGAGAGATCCCTTGGGTTAAAGAATCTGTTAGGGAGCATTCAGAATCAGCCTTTGTTAAATTCTTCACTTAAACATTTTTCATATTCAAAAAAATATTATTATTATAACCAGCGGTATATTCAATGTTTAGATACTAAAACTATTTAAATAGCACCATTTTACACCTTGAAATCCAAATTTTCCCGGGGGAGGGCCCCTGGACCCCAGGCATCAATTACGAGATTACGAGGATCGGTGTTCTTTTATAAAATTCCCAATTTGAAACACACCTCTGCCCCCCCCCCCCCCCCCGCACCACAAACACAAATCGTAGCTACGCCGCTCAGATGTACCATCTTAGACACACAAAATGTGTAGCTTCCCTTAATACAAATGTTACGCTTCACCACAGATCTCAACCACTTACCCCTGACTAGAATGAGCGCCTTAGTCAGGTTTACTCTGCTGATAGTTAAGCCTTGCTCAGACATGAGTGCCCTGCTTAGCCTTGCTCAGGCTGGTGGTGCCCTCAGCCTTATTCAGACTGGAGTGCTGGCAAACACTGCCATGTCTGGAACTAGTACCTCCTTATATACCAAAATTTGCAACTTTTAAGACTGTCAGAGGGGTGCAGGGATGGCTAGCCTCTCTCCACAAGGGCTGTAATATTCAGAATTCAGAATTCAGGGCAGCAATACAGTTTCCTAATCTCCCCTGCGGGAGGCTGCTAACATTTTTATCACCTCAGTCCGAGGCTCTTGAGGCTGTGGTGTCCTTGTAGCGGGGGTACTGCGATCTTGCATCGTCCCTTGGAACTCGCATCTCTGGTTGACTGGTGTTGATGGTTCAGTCGAATAATTAAATCTTGGAAGGGAAAATATGGGCGACCGCATGGCGGCCTTGGTAGACAGAACAATTCCTCCTTTCATATAACGTTTCTGTAGTCCTCACTAGGCTGGGAGCAATCCTATAGGCACATGATTAAATGATCTGTTGTAATGTGACTTCCCCGATGAGTGTAGCAACTCTAAAGATGGGGTAAAGTCGGCGAACAGAGTGCGCAGGAATGCGGTACGCATCAATCGCCCTCCCTTTGGAACAATGCAAATCCATCTTGAGTTGTGAAAGGGTGTCTTCCTATGACGTAAATAGACTCAATCTGGGTCAGGCTTCGTGGCTGTATACTGGGTTGGAACTCTAGTGCAATGCTTCTTCTGTGTGTAAGCTGCTGGTTCTACACGCTGAGTCCACTATCGTTTCGGCCGACTGGCATGTATGGTGTCTGTTTTTTGTCTCCGGGATAATGGCTTTCTCCATCTCCCTCCTATAGTCTCTCTTTCTTGCTTCTTCGGTCTCTCTTGCTCGTTTCCCCTGTTCTTGCTTCAAGGTGGCAAACACATTGACCCGTGTCAGCTGGTGGCTTCTTTCTTCGCTTCCCAGCACATATTAATCCTCTCTTTTAACCCAAGCAAATAATGTAAAGCAAGAAATATTTTACACGGACACTTACCTCAAGATAAACAATTCCTTTCGTGTATTTTAAAGTGTAACAAGCAGAATTTTGTACCCTGTAGCAGCTTCTATTTTTGATGTAACTAGGAGTCTCCAATCAAATAGCATTTTCTCACTGCACATTTTGCTCACTAGTTGTGATTTACACCAGTTAAATTTTTTTACCAATGCACACCATGAGTGACATTATTTAATTTGACACAAGTCAACATGCTGCGCAGTGTAGATACGTGTTCTATTGGAGACTTTGCCCCATCTACGAGCGACCAGAGCTTAGGGTAAGTTATTAACAGTGGCAAAGTAATTTCACGTATCGAGTAAGGAGACTCTACGTGTTGGACAGCCACATATGTAAAAGTAATTGATGTGTTTAATTATGAAATGTACGGCCAGCCCAAAATCCCACATGCGAGCGCCACCCCCACAATAAAATAAAATATTTTTGACAAACCAGTATTCTACTACTTAGCTGCAGAAGAAGTTCCAACAAATCCACGAAATGGCAGCACCCCTGCGACCTTGTGACATCATAACCCCCCAGCCTCAGAAAGGTGTGTTTTAATTTGTCATCACCTCCACGCAGGAAAATAAGAAATGAGCGACGTTGCTGCAACCCCTGATAAACATACCCCTGCATTGTAAGGCTACTCTACCCCGTACCCCCAGAAGATAGCTGATGAAGGGACTTTTTCATATATAAGGAAGTCCAGAACCATGCTCCAGCAGAGACGCCGGGCTGGTCGCGTAGGTCAGTGAGCTCTCCCTGGTCTGCAAGAAGACGTCTCTCCTCTCCTCAGTCAGTGATATGGCTCAGCTCCAGAGCTTGTGACATAGCTCAACCTCCAGAAGCCTGCAGGAAGACTTCAATCCTCCACCGCAGACTGCAAAGAATGTGACATCCCTGCAGCTTGGAAAAGGCTCGAACACCACTGCACCAGCTGACCGTGAGGGCAGCACCACCTCCAGAGGTAATCCCACTCCTGCTTCCTGTACCCTTTACCAGAGTCAACTTCCGTGACTCCGTGGTAGCAGGTGGTTGCACCTTAGTTTACCTCAGGGATAAATTCCTATATATTAGGATACCCTGTAAAGTTGCGTGTATTTTATTGTAGATTTAATTCTGCATACTAATTTTTTATTAGATAATTTTCCAGGTTTGCCTTTGCCTGTTTTCATGCGTTAATAATTTTATTCACTTTTAGCTAGTTGGTTATTTTCTGTAATTGATTAGCCGGGGCTTCCACATTCATATCTCTTATAATAAAACTTACGTAAACTTTAACTTGTCCGTTTACTGTTGGTTCAGTAGGTATACCCCACTGGTGATATCCCACCGAACTCTACAGGAGACGTAAGCTTGCAGAAAGCATTAGTCTGCAGAAGACACGCCGAAGCTCACGGGTTTCCGGTGTTCCCACGTCTACCTCCCATGATGTCCCAATACAGGACTGTACGTTTGCACTGCAGGGCCTTGGGTGTTCCTGCATAAGCCACGCCCCCAGGACTGCACGTCGTCGGAAAGATCATGGGACTAGACAGATGTATACTAAGAAGGGTGGAATACAGTGCTGTAGAAAACATAGAGAACGTTGTGATTTAGAAAGAGAACTTAAAGATTCCAAACCACTATCGAAATCACGAGTAAGGTAGAACCTCCGACCACGGAACCAGAGAACTTACCTCTGAATTACTTGTCTGCTATCTTACCATCCACACAAGAATCTCCACTAGACTATTTGTTAGGTGTCTGTTGGCCGACAAGCGAACAGGAATCAACCCGTCCTACTCCACCAGAGACTCCACAGCCAGTAGCAAGTGTAACTGCTCCCCAGGTACTCCCAGAGAAGGACTTATCAAAGTCCTGTCTAATAAAGTTGGCTTTGGGAAAACTCATGCGTGTTAGACTCCCACCGTAGGTCGTTACCAAACCTTGAGCAAACCCTTCCCTAGCCAACTATATTCCCGCACGCCAACCGACAAGGCCTCTGCAGATAGCCTCTATATTGCCGGCCAGATCGCCCATCACCACCATCACCCCCACTTAATTACCATTATAATTGATTTATCATTCATACACCCAGGGACAGTTGGCGTCCCATCCCGCTGGTTGGCAAATCTAGTTGTGAGAAAGATATATCTCCCTGGGCGGGAAACTATCGCCATCCCCCTCACTCTGGGGTTTGACTCCCCTCTTTTCAGACGAACCAAGGAGGGTGGTCAACGCCCTAACCTCAATCCCCAGAAAACGAAGGCGGAGCGCGCATCAAATATCTTCAGTGAACTTAGCTACTCCCTTAAGGCTAGGATTCAATAAAATTCTAATCTTATATTTTACTTTATCACTAGCTTTGCAAGGGACTGTGAAATACTTTTCCACTGCTACCCATTTAAAATTCCATGTAATCACTGATACTTATGTCACCAGCCTCAGTCTAAATTCTGCATGATAACGCACAGTCCTGAACCCAAGCGAGCGTAGGGATTAGGATCCTTCAGATCTGCACTCATAAGCATACGCTGTTTGGTCAGGCAGACCATTTTCACTCCTACACCCTTTTGCTTATACTGATCACATGGGTTAAGCGTGTGAGGGACAACTAACTTTGAGTGAGACAGAGATAAAGAGAGAGCACCACCATTCCTGTCACCATCGAGAGTTCAGATGCCTTCAACAGGATGTTTGTCCGTGGCTGGCGCCTGTGGCTCCTGCTAATGTTAGGGGGGAGGGGAGCTGATGTGCCACGAGTAAACACACATGGGAGACGAGAGAGAGAGAGGGGGGAAGGGTTCACATATAAAATTAACTAAGCACACTCACTTAAACTGCATGTATTCCACCAAATTATTTCAAGTGTTACCTTTATCTTGGTGGTCGTGGACAAGGGCACGTAGCCAAGTGTCGTTTCAGCATCGCGCTTCTCCTGTATGCATTCGCGGCCCAGCAGCTCCTTGAAGTGGGTGTTCAAGTGCCGCCTCAGGAGCGTCTTGCTGGGGGAATGGACAGCAGGCTGGCCAGCAAGTCGGCCGTGAAGCGAGGCTCATGGATCATCAACCCTCCGTGGACACCTGCCACACACACACACACCTTTGTCAACAGCTGTATCAGGACACATATTAAGCATGTTGTTATGTACAGTATAACCCCAATTTTACAAACACAGCAATTGTATGAAGTGATTCTTGGGAAACATTAAAATTCCCCAAAGTGAGATGACTGAATGTATTTAAATTACTGCTTTGATGGAAAAACACCATGGCAGTGGCAAATAGGTGGTAGCACCATTATCACTGACACCTTCTTTACATATAGCGGTAATAGCATTACCAAATGATACTCTAAGTCTAAGAGGTTTGATGCCGTCCTCGCTCTCTGTCCTGCTTGGGGCAAGCCCGATGTTGCTCGCCATTGTACCAACTGCATTCGTGCACCAGCGCGTTTGACTTTAGTGTAACGTTCATACACAAACAGGTCAGGGGAACTGTTCAGTGATATAAAGACACACCGCCCAAGAGTAAACAACGTGTTACGTGTTTATTTCTGTGATTGAGTGTGATCCCCCAAAAGCAGAGCCTAATGCATGCCCGAGGAAATGTTATCTCCTCTTTGCACCCTTGCGTTTATGTGTGATCTGTTATTAAGTGTTCACCCACGTGGTTCACGTTTGATCATGTAGCTGAGAACTAAAGTGTGTGTAATTCTTTTTTTATTTTTGCAATGTTGTATCTTATGTCATTTTGTTCTAAAGGCGTAACTTGTAATTATCCTTTTTATTAAAATGTGCAGTCAAAAACACTTGCAGTTCTGGCAGTCATCTTGCCACTCTAGCCACGTAAAATTTAAACAGTTTGCCTATTAAATTTGTGCTAATTTAATATCACTCTTTTGAAAGGGTTTTTATGTGCAGTTTAGGTTTGTATTGTGTGTTTATGTGTTCTGCATGCCTGTACATAATATTCGAATTTGCGAGAGACACTTAGCAGCAGTGCACTAAGACTTTTCAGAAGAATATTAGTATCACAGACACACATAATTAATTAACCCGATTGTTTTTCTGCCTGCAATGACTTTATTACTTATCTTGTTCAACAGTTGTTTTTTGTGAACATTTCCCTACAGATACTGGCAGTAAGATGTCTGTTGCTAACTGTATCTCCGCGCCACCACTGGAACCTTTTCATTTGCTCCTCCCGTGTGCTGACCCTCCTCTCCGCTGACTTGCGACCCTGGAGAGTTTTACGCAACTTAAGTCTATCATGTGTTCTGCACTTTTCTTCCACATCGGCCCCTGGCAGGCCTCGTGTGACAGGCCCGCTTCAGATTCCAAACACTGGAACTTGTGAGTGTTATATCAGTGTACCCGCTTTCTGGTAATACAACTTGTTTCTTTAAACATTGTGTCTTATTTTCAATTAATATTTAAATTCCACCACGGGAACTGGCCCTCTCCAGCAAGTGTAACCACATGCAGGACAATGTAAATGTGTAACAGTGACTTTATCAATACGTAAGCAGACGTGTGCTGAGGGGGGATGTCGCCACAGGCTGACGAACTGTAACGACCCTGAGAGATGGAGATCCTCGTGCATTTCCAAGACGTAGAGAAGCTGGTGCCCTGGGAACATCATCACCTACATCCGCACGCATCCATGTGCTAAGAGATCTGTATCTGAATCAGGCACATCCCACCCCCCAAAAGCAGCCAAGCATATCAGGTTGCTCTTTTTGGGCATGAGGTAAGATGACAGATGCAGCATTAGTCTTACATACCAGTATGCATCACTGAAGAGTGATGGACAACAACAACCCAAGAGTTTCATATCCTGTAAACTAACTCTTAGCTAAGTGACCTGCAAGGTATAGCCTGCTTCAAAAAAATTCCAAAACACAAATACCTACATTACACATACACTCTATCCATCATCCCTTGCCAACTTTTACCCTAAATTTTCACAATTGCCAAGATACACTATGCTAAATGTGTCTAACAAATTCTTGGAGCTGGCTATAGAGCAAACATAAAATATTGTAATGACCGACACAAAAAACACATCAAATCTTAGAAAAAATTATTAAGTACAATTTTACAAAAAAACAGCACTAATCCAACAGGGACAGAGTTACCTACCTGAACCACGCAAGTTTGGTGCATATTCCGCGAGGTCGACAACTCGGAGCCACTCCATCACACGATGGTTGGTCCACCTTGCCACTTCACTTGGTGAAGGATGCTCGGGGTCCTCTGGCAGTGACCTTCGTTTCAGGCAATCGCCATTGAAAGTGTGGTCTCGCAAAACCTGCACAGAATTATTATCAAATGGCTTTCACTACTACTCAAAATTTTTCTCCATTTTAGAACGCATACTGAATATCTCAACACATGTAAAGCTTAATTAACAAAACCATAAAAATTTATATTTGAAAATTTTCTTTAAAATTAAATAAATGCTGGCGTATGAAAACTTTTTATTAATAGAGATAAAAATAATATGTACTGCAGAACCCCATTGTTAAGACCCCTAATGGGGAATTGGGTTGTTAGTGAGGGATGGTCTTCATAGAGAACTTGGACCCAATACCTATACATCAAAATAGGGTTGGTATCTATTTTTAAATATGCACTACTTGGAGTAGTGTTAAACGCAACTGGAAGCAACTTAATTTCTTTTGGGTGATTTACCTGAACTTTCTAACTTTGTTTAATTTTTACAGAATTTTTAGCTTCCTCAAAAATAGGTAGACTTTTAAAAAGAGATGGTCTTAATACAAGGTAAAAGGTCTGCAAGTACTCAAAAGATCAAGTTCAAGCTAAACTCCTGCTTGCGGCTTGAGATCAGCTCAAAATATTTGCCAGGCTCGAAAAATTCAAGCTTCTACTATCGATGTCATGTCATTCAGTCTGCGACAAACGAGACTATGTTTTATTGTTAACAAAAGATAACAATGTGTTAATGAATGAAAGACAAATATTTAAAAGGTCATATTCCAGTATAGAGGTTCCTCAGAAATGGAGATATGAATGCTGATTAACAGCAAAACTAGCCTAAAATGCAGACCTGATGAGACAGTATGTTAAATGTTTGGTAAAAAATAAGATGTTATTCATTACCAAAACTTACACTAAAAGGTAGATGTACTAATGTTAGACACATACGTACAAACAAAAGCTGGATGAACACATATTCCACGTGACCGTGCATACACAGGAATATGTGTTCATCTGACTTTTGTTTTTTATGCGACTACCACGAGTACCGACCTGTGAGTACCTGTGCATTCTGTCTTCTTTTATAATGTCATCAATATTCTAGTGGCCTTTTCTCACCGTATCTAAAAAGTAGATTCCTTAAAACTACATGACGAACAGAAGTTCCAAACGTTCTGAGTGCCATTATTTGGGAAAATCAGTTTGTCCTAGATAATAGTTCTATATGCCAATGCCGATACCCTCAATATGTTTTAAATGCCTCCTGCTATTAGTTTGAATGTTACAGGAAGTCGAAGATAGTGATGATGTATGTCCACATAATGTCTTCTTTCCAAACGTTCTATGTGCCACGGAGATTTTGTGGCAGTCAACCTTCATTTGGTTTTATGTTTACTATGCATTGTACTGATTACAGTGATTTGGTGTTGTTTGTTGTGTTACACTTGAAGCAAAATGAATGAAGGAACTGAGGAAAATAGCAGGAAAAATGATGGAAATGTCTTTAGAAACAAGCAGAAAGTAGCAAGGCTCAGTAGAGAAGCATACCAGAAAAGAAACAAGGAAATGGTTGCAGCTCCATCAAAACCTTCGCTAGGGTTAGATTTAGTTAAAAATAATGCTCTTCACAATTACCAAAATTGTATGATTGAAATAACAGATTAACCACAATATCATTATCGATTGTGATCTATATTCTTCAGGTATCATGCAAATGTCTGAAAGGATGCAAAGACTTACCATACGAATGGAGGTTGAAATTGTTGGATAATTATCACAAGATGAGATTGGGAAATGCTCAAGGAACATACATTTTGGGATTAATGATTATTGAAACTGTAAAATGAAGATAACATGGAAAATATGCTTACTCCTCTGACAGTAGACATTGACGATGTAGGTTTCAATAGTCAATTTAGTTTACCAGTCAACCTTTGCTTGCGTACGTTTGCCAGACATTATCCCCAGCATTATACTTCCACTTTACTAATTTATTTCGCCCTTGCATCACTTTTAACTTAATCAAGAAGAAGGAAAACGAAGATGTCGGAGAGGTCACGCGACATGCGCAACTTGAATCAGGCGCCATCCACTTATATGAGTGGCGTTTCATTGTAATTTCTGCATTATTGCTACGTGTAAATTTAAGGGTATTGTTTTCATGTACGTATTTGAGGGTATTTTCCATGTTTGAATATTTTACGGCAACATCACGTATAACAACGTGACTAACCGATGCCAAGTATATGTCTACGCCATCATTGCGTTTGAGAGCTCATTTATGTAATAAAGTATGTGCAATATTCAATTAAATTAATGCACACGCCTGCAATCACTTAAATCGTAAAGAGAATAATTTTCTCGCTCAGAATAATATTTTGTCTGAATTTTATTTGCCGTTTTCACAACGAAATATTGCAATTCCACCAGCACCACGTGATCCGCTACAAACTTCATCCAGTGGCATCCGCACCACCTAAACTTGTTTTCACACATGTGTGTGTTTATTGTGAATACTCATCTTGGGCCCCATCATCTTTTAAGCGTCTTTATGTATTTAGTGTAATTTTGCAATTTGTGTACAGTGCAATTACTCCCGTCCTAGCCGGCTCTGTGTATAGGCCGTCACCACACTACCCACGTGCTGGAGAGTGAACCCAGACGAGTTTGCATCAGTGATGCTGAGTAATCACACATGTTAATATGTTTCATCAAGTGTATTCATTTGTAATTCACAGTGTCCTGTCTTCAGGGAAAAACCGTCAGCCAACCCTAGCGGCTGTTCTTCCCTTGCGAAGGCTGTGCTTTCACGCACCTCGGTGAGATCATCCATTTAGGCTTGCGCAAGATTAATTGCGGGCTGGGGAGCACCCAAGAGGAATTGGCTGGTCATGACCAAGATTATCATAATGTCATTGGCACGTTGATGTGTATGCATAGTAACAATAAAAACAAGTTTACAGTGAACTTACCTCTTTTATTGAGTAGTGACAGTGTCCTAGCCATGAATATTTTATTAAGTGTTTATTTCAAAGTGATGTTTAGTAAAAGTTTAGTATTGCCAACGTGTTTGTAAGTACGCATGGGTGAGACGGACTCACAGAACCCACAGCATCCCTGAGAACCCTGAGTCTAAATAGTGCTGTGATTAGGAAGCACCGCTGGCGCCCATATTACCAGTAAATATTTGTGTCATAGTTCATCTTGTGTCTCACCCGACGGCGTCAACATAAGTTTTCAGCACACTTAAGGGTTAAAACACAGATTTATCCAGACACTCAAAGACAGGAAAAAGAAAGGAATACCAATTTACAAACACAAAAGAGTTGGAAATCACAGAAACACAAAATTCACCTCTGATGACCGGGATTCTGTAAGATCTTACATAACCATTTTGCCCAATGACGTCAGTCACTATGGTAGAGCAAAGACCAACAAATCTTACCTTAGTTCAGATTTGACTGTTTCAAGGATGTATAAGGCTTTCAAAACATTTAACCCAGATAGTATTGTCACTGAAAAATTTTTCAGAATTGTGTTCTGAAAAGAATTCCCCTAACTTGACTTTTCACAAACGACATGAGCAACATGTGATTTGCTTAATGCTAAGATTGCAGCTAATGATGCTGAGTCGAGGAAAGCTAAAGTACAGCCGGCCGTACACCATCGCAAATACAGACAGTACTAACTGAAATGCAAAATGACCACTGTAATTCAAAGCTACCTGGATGTACATATTCAGTGATTTCAGTAGATTTACAGCAAGTTATTTCATTACCCACATTAAAACATTGGAATATGTACTACAGCAGACAACTTAACTGCTATAATTTCAGTATTCATCTAGCTGACAATAATGCAGTTTTTAAGAATGTTCGGGCACGAAGCGATGACTTCCAGGAGCAGCAATGAAATTGCTTATGGTTTGATAACTGCTATGGGCAGAATAAGAAAAGAACAATGATTTTTCTTATGGTGTGCATGACAAGTTTGCAACTGTTTTTAAAAGTACAACAGAAGTTTGTACTAAAAGACCACAGCTTCCTAAACTGTGACAGAGACTTTGCGCACATTGAGAAACGCAAAGCAAAAATTAAGTGTTTAACTCCAGATGATGTGATAAAAGTTATTCGTGATGCTAGGATTGTCCATCCCATGATTCCTGTTAAAATGCAACCACACAGCTTCTTAGACTTTGTTAGTGCATGAGATGGTCTTATTAATACAAAAGGAATTCCCATACAGAAACTCAGCATAATTAAGGTGTGTTCTTCTGATCCCTCCAAAGTGTTTTACAAGCAGACATTCCGTGAACTGGCGGCTTGGAGAATTCAGAATATTTTGAAAAAAGGGAAAATGATTCAGGATGTGAGAGTTGCTGCACTGGTGTCAAAAGAGAGCCCAGTTCTATCAGACAAAGAAAGCAAGAAAGAAAGAAAAGAAAAAAAAACAACCTTAACTGCCATGTTACCATAACTGAAGGAGTATGCACAGGAATTCTTCCGATCTCTTATTGGACAGCACTAGTTGCAGTAAACATACAAAAAGTCATTGTGGCCATGTTGGTTTTATGTAATGTTTTCGTTTTAATAATACTTTTATTACTTAATGATTTGAATTTTTCGAATGATGATGCAAAAGTACATCAATGTTATTGTTCCAATAAGATGTATTAGTTTGTACTATTGATTTACTTTTTTTGCAGGGCCTGATCAGCCAACAAACATAATTTTATGTTGAGGACCACATAATACATTTTTGCAACAATTCTATGTTTTTATTTGAATCCATTGTGTATTTTCATAAGATGTATGAATGTGTATAGTATTCATGTTAAATTTTGTGCAATTAAAAAACATTTAAAATCGTGGTAAATCAGAATTATGTTTTCACTAATGTTGCATTTTCTAATATTGCTTATTTTTATTTACCTTCAATACCGTTTATTAATTTAGAGAATTGCCCATTGAACACTTTTAGGTCTGATTAATCTGGCACTTGTAATATTTCACTGTGCCTTTACGCTGGCACCTAGACCCTGGTTACGCCTGAACAGCCTAGCAGTTGTAACACTTTAATGGGTCAGTTTCCTACCACTTAAAACATAATTGGGCAAACATTTAATAACTTTTCTCCAAATTAAACCCATAAGCCAATATTATGCTCAAAAGTTCAACAATTATCATCTACAAGCTGGTACAAAAAATTGTGAAACTGGCTTCAAAAGCAGTTAAGATATTTGTCTTTTGCTGCTCCTGTAAAATTTGGTTTCATGCACTTGGAACGTTTGGAACTTCTGCTCTTCACATATATAAACACAGATTCCCATTAAAATTGGCATAAAAAAAAGGGTCGTGAATACGCCTAGATGCAGCGCCCAACGAAACAGTTAGTTAGAAAAGTAAGATTCTATTCATAGGAACACTTGTTTATCGCAAGGCATGAAATCTTGAGATTTTCATGAAATTTCCTTTCGTTATTTGAAATGGTGAAGTTAACTAACACTTGGTGATAACAGGAAATAATTGAGTAAGATTCATGCATAAAGTAATAAAAACGTAGTTGGTTCGAGTGATCAGATCAACTGCGGGAGTTGGTGTTGAATCAATCACTAGTCGGAACGACATTCATTAGCATTGAATGAAACGTTTGGTTAGGACATAAAATAGTGTTTGTTCGGACTAATGGTAATGGAAAACATGCACATTTAAATTTGAAGTTGATATGGCAATGTAAGTTATAAACGGAAAATTTTACATTTTTATAACACTAACTGTAATGTTATGAGCAATGTGCAATAATACAAAAATAAAGATTGTACATGTGCCTTAAACAAACAAAACTCACAGCACGACACACAAAAACACAATATTGGTCTAGCACAACTAAACGTATCTCAAAACTCTGTAGTATTGGCACTGAAAACGGACATTTATTTACAATGATGGATGGATAGGTTATTTCAACAAAACAGACTAGCCTTTCTGGCTGAGAATGTGAATAAAAACTAGGGATGGGCTGATACAGATACAGATTATCCGGCCAATACTACTATGACCATCAATATCTGAACATTATTTGCAAATGATTATTCACCGATTAATAGCACTAATTTATTTAACACAATATTAAACAACCTGGCATGCTACGTCTCATAAAGTATTATATTACAGCATCCATCAATCAGACATTCTGTACGAAACCCAATATATATTCAAAACAATTGTTTTTCGATGATTTGTTCCCGCTGTTTACATTTTACCATTTTTCCTATTGGCACATTCACACTAGATTGTGTGCATCATTCGTTTTTGGACACTACGTGAATGCAAAACAATGCAGTTAATCGACAACTGGTGCTATCGATAATATTTTTTACATCCCGCAAGAGTTTTTTGTTTTATTTTCTTCTTACTTTTTACTGCATTCGTTGGTTGGCGACAGTGGTAATGATAAAACTTAAGTCTTAGTTTGTAATTGTTTTGGTATGTTTGATTTTCTGTCATGAATAGCAGTGAAGGTCAAAGAAGTTATTTCCGTCACGTTTAACAGATAAATGTAGATGATGATGATAAAAACATTCTTTTTTTTTTTTTTTTTGCTTTGGATTTGATGCATGCCACCCTACTGCGCAGCGAGCATGCACGCTCTACTTTTCAACTTCGCCTCATCATCAAGCGATGGAAGCAATACGGGGCAAGTCACACGCTGGCAGACAATTAATCCCATGGCTACAGGGTTGATCCATGCAATTTCAGACAACTACAGACACGTGGATATTCAATGAGATTGAACTGCCCACCCATAAATTGACATGCTGTAGCCACCCCTGAAGTCAAATTTGTTTTACCCACCAAGCCACCCACATGGCCGATAGAGAGAAGAGTTAGCAGGGTTGCTGTAAGAGAGCAACACCCCTGCGGCTGATGTCGTCACTGCTGCGGAGCCTTGTGGAAACGAGGTAAATATGTCAACAGCTTCTAGGCAGGGAGATAAGAAATGTGTGGCGCAGCCCACTGCCCCTCAATAACCAACCCCTGCGATTGGAGGCTAGCAAACCCCACACCCATGTGGCAGCCACCAAGCTGCAATTTTGAGTATATAAGGAGAAGCGAAAACACTCTTAGCAGTTCATGTCGGCACGCCGACCTGTATAAGATTGGAGGGCTCTCCAAGGTCTGCAGAAGACTCTCCAGCCTGAAGAGGGCTCTCCCTCTTCAACAGCCTGAGGAAGGCTCCTTGATCACCACCAGAAGCTCCAATGCCAACCCTGCAACCCGCTGAGAAAACCTGCCGGTGAAGCTCCAAGGTATCACGACGTCCCTACCCAAGTCAATCCAGTGCACTCCATGGTAGTAGGCCGTAAATGTCGTCACTTCTGGGCAAATCAACCCTCATTACTCGCAGTTAACTGCGAATAGAACTTTCGGAGTTATTTTGGTTTTCATATTTCTTTACGCAGGTTCTCCTTCACCTACATTAACGTGACTCAAAATAAATTTTTTACAATTTTTAATTAACATTCTTTACACAGAACCATGCATCCCCTTGTTTTCCAATGGCGGCAATAAATACCCTGTAGTAAACGTAACCTTTCGTGAGGTAGTCATTTCACTTCCCTTTTCATGTTACTTAAGCAAATGTAAATTAATTACTTGTAATTGGGGGCTCATTAAATTAACAAAAGACCTCTATGGACCAGTCACAACTGCGCCGAACCTCTTAGGATTCCTGGAGCCTGAAGAAGGCTATGAGTCTGAACAAGACGGGGAACTCCTGAGGGGTTTCCAGTACACCCGAGCCTGCCCGAGAAACTCTATCTAGCCAGACTTTTGTCCCGCTTATTACTTCGGAGCGTCTGCACAAGACCACACCCAGGAGGACTAGAGCGCAGCTACTAGGTTACGAGCACGCCATCCTAATTAATAACTACGACCCAACTAAGGTAATTGTTTCTGTTGTTGTTATTATTATTATATTTTCCTTAATCAAATGCCTATGAAAGGAGGTAGACGTCATCACCAGATTAGATGTCTAGCCCGACAGGCACTTCAACGAGAGCTGGTTCAATTCCTTATTTTAACACCCATTAAACATTCCAGTAAGCCTACTAGGCCAGTCCCGCACAAATGCCCCAGCAGCATCAGGGAAGCTAACTAGGTTGCTACCCAGGGCAGTAATTGGTACACCCCCCACCTCATTACATTATCATCCCAATTTATTTTATTTATTCTTTTAATTTTATTAGTGATAGCTGGCATCACGCATCTTGACTGCCTTTACGGTGAGCAAGATCAGGCTCCCTGGTAGTGTCAAGTTTTCCGACGAGAAGCAGGGATGGCCCTGCATCCAACTACTGCTGTCAATGCTACAGTGCTGGTTTGCCTGCGCTGCGTATTGACAGTAGCTCCCCTTCAAGGGCGCCTGTGCCCACACAATGACTGGCATCGGCGTAGGGGTTGTTCTGTCCCCCGCACTGCACACCAGCTGCCCTCTCCTTTCATTTCACCCCGCATTAAACCAACAGAACACTTTCTTCACGAACTAACACATACCCTACATTATCCAGGCCTAATCCAGTTAAAATGAATTATTTTTATCCTTCACAATTGTCTCATAGATTTTCCACAGCCCTCTCTGCTTTGCCTGGTTTGCTATGCTCTTCCATCTAGACCCTTCTTCTTTCGGGGTGTATCCATGGATACAATTGCTGCCATGGCACCATACAGCCTTGTTATAGCAGCGATGCATGCAACCATTTTGATAATTATACCCGACCTAAGGCGTATAGGACTTGCCCTGAGACGCATCCCATTCTCCAACTGACTTAGCTACTAACATGCATTTCAGAGGGCACATAGAACTGTGTATCCAGCGTACTCGCTGCAGGATACACTAACCAGCCTTCTCAGCTATGCTGCTCCTAGCTCTGCTGCTCCTAGCTCTTCCTTCTTTCACCGCACTTAGTGTCGAAGGAAAAACCTACTCCTTGGTCTCCACCGAGCCTCGTCGCTGGAGGCATCCTGTTTAAACCCTGCTTAGTTTTCACTACATTCCTGCCGAAGAAATCCAACCGCCACGTCATCTACACATGTAAGACACTGTGACCCCTTCTGGCAACAATTGCGTAGGGGTTTAGTACAATTTAAAGTTGCTTTCACAGCGTTCGTCTACCACACCTTTGTAGTTCAGGACCAGAACACATCTACCTGGATAATGCAGGTTTAGCTTACCTTCCCTCAAACTCTTATCAACATTAGGAGGTAGTGCGACATCATATGATTATTTCCCGTCAGACGGAATAAACACAGTGTTTTATCTGAATCAAGAGTATCCCGTTCCTGTAGACTTTGCACCTTTCCTAGTTGACCTCACACAGCTGTGAGAAATGCAGATGACCCGGGAATCCTACTCAGTAGATCCAACACCCAGATACAGTGCTTCTCGAGTTCAGCTTGTCAGCTATGTGCTCGCCCTCTCTACCACGTTTAGACGGTGGAGGAGTCGTTGCCTGGGTTGGGAAGACTTGTGCTCAGAGCCTACACCCACGTGCAGGGACTGCTGATGGCAAGACCCGACTCCCAGTTCTCACCGCCTTAGGTGCAGAGCACTGTGATAGGATGTCCATTAAGTCTGCAGATGCTCCACGTGGCGCTACACTAAGTAAAGCTACACATTCCCTGCATTTTGCCTCACGGACGCGAGAATGTGCTTTGATCTCCAAATGCTTTACTCCTGTCGGA
Organism: Dryococelus australis; assembly: GCA_029891345.1. NCBI lineage: Eukaryota > Metazoa > Arthropoda > Insecta > Phasmatodea > Phasmatidae > Dryococelus > Dryococelus australis. The sequence continues at coordinate 50,789,497 of CM057003.1, forward strand.
GTGGTATTTGTGAAAAGGTGAAACAGGTGCTAACTGCCTCCTGGCGTTTACGAGAACTTACCCTCTCCCTCATCGCTTCTAATAACCAGCTCATGCCTAAGGAACAAGCAAAGGCTCTGCAACTTCTACTGGTACCTATCACCCAGGAGATCCCCAAGGACTTGTTTGAGGTGCCAACTTGTCTGAAAGAGGAGATTCACCGTTGGATCGCAGAGTATCTCAGTCAGCCCGACCAGTCACCTACAGTTCTTACAGCTTACTTCAGACTCAAACCCATTACTCTGCCCCAACCAGCAAAATCAAACGTCCAAATACAGACTATTAACTTCCTGCAGCACACGTACGCCCTACAGAAACCCCAAGGTCAAGCCTGCCACAGAGTTTATGCGATTCCAAGGTATCCCGCCGAAAGTTAACAGCCTGAAACGCACAATTATTTTGAACGAACCTGACTCTGTGCCCTGCCACAAAGCTACTAGACCAATCCTCTACACTGGACGAGCACCAGTGCCATGTAGAGACTAAATAGAAACCAGCAACACTGTCAAAAGGGTGTGCCTGACCTAGTGCCCGACAAAACCAAACCCTCCTCGACCTAGTGCTCGCCAGTCACCCAAGGTGTTACGTGTCAAACTTACAACTAGTCACTAAAAAGAAAAACTGTTACGTGTCCAATTTGGTTACTAATTTTAATTAAATTTATTTTTTTTGTTTGTTAACTTTTTTACAGTGTTTATCTAGATTTATGTAAGGATGTTGGTTGTTTCAGTTAGAAAACTGTTTTATTTCTTTTCTCTTATAATAAAAAATCATTGTTGATAAACTGTGTGTTCTTTTTTTATTTTTGAACAAAGTTACATACTCACTCTCTCGCTCTCTAAGCCCTTAAGGTGGCTCTAGTTAGATGATATCTAGTGAGGTGTTGAGACTTTCAGTACACTTGTTGTGCCTCTGCAGTATTACAGCTGCGATGCAATCCCTAAATCTCTCGCTACACGTATTTACAACCCCTCTCCTTTTTTTGGAACTTGCTTTGTTTATTTATATACATGGGTGTTTATTTTGAAGTGGGTGTATCCAGGTCATAGTTCGGCTACATGCTCGCCCCTCTGTGTATTTTAATTAATTAAGCACTTGGTGGAGGCTTCCCTTTTGTTTTAGTTTTTTTTTTTTTTTTTTTTTGTCAATCCCCTTTCCCCTTGTTACAATATTGATGCAACCACTGCTATGAAAGTAACAAAATTATTTTCTGTTGCCTAGTCCTGATAAATAACAAATATAGCTGCTGGTCTCAGTGTATAAAACTATATAATGGTACTAAATGTAACTACACACATTATTTTTGCAAACAATTAAAAGAGTTTTGAGTATCTCACTGTCGTTCCTTAGTATTAATCATGTTAATGTGAGGTTAATTTTATCAAAAAGAGCACTGTCATTCAAATTCAATTGTGGTTGAATTACGTAAGTACAGACCTGCATATAGAATTATGAATAACATGCAAGTATTAGGCAGTAATTTTTTGTTCGGTACCACCTGTAATCCCCCCTAGTGACAGCAATAAGAAGTGAGTAGAACCTGTATTCCACGGCGCACGCTGGCAACATGGAGGTGGGAGGAGACATGCAGCATGGCCAAGTCGTCCATGGTAAGGCGGTGGAGGAGGCGGCCATCCACCCGTGCAGCCAGGAATGCCTCCTTGTGCTGGGGCAGCCCCACGTCATCCAGCCACCGCAGCACCCAAGCAGTGTCCAGCCGCCCTGCCGGCTCCAAGTGTGAGTCCAGGGAGGTCACGTTCTCCTGCTTTGACAGCAGTGCTAGCTGCAGCTTCTTGCGGTGCAGTGGGTTCTGCAACATGCGGACATACACATCACTCACTGTCCATGTGACAGATGACATTGTACCCTCGGGTTTTAAGAGTAGAGTAAAATTTAATTATAACTTACATGAATAAAGCTTCAGATAATATACTTAGTTATGAGAGAATTTTATACTTGAAGTATTTTTAAACCTTTACAACATGGGCTTCATTAAATTATTGCACAATTAAGGCCCTTACACAATTGAAAACTTCAACATTTGACTTTACGTTTGCTTTCCGACGTATTGTTTCTTGTTGGACTTGACATGATGAAATTGTCAAAGGTGAAGTCAAGCACTCTTGACTTTATGATTTCGAAAAGTTGAAATTTAAAATCAAGCAACCAATTTGCCGAGAATCTAACAGAGGTTATGCGGAATACGTGTTACTTTATTGTAGGGCGATTGTCATCTCGGTATATTAAACAAAGTTTCTCTTAAATTAAATAAATGGAAAACAAATATTATGTTAAGAGGAAATACATACACGAATTGATATTTTTACTAAAGTAAACAAGTAAGTTCATTTGTTTTGAAATTAACTCTTAATATAAACCTAAAACCTATTAAAAAAAAAAAAAAAAAGATACGTAAAATGCATTCCTGGATAATATTATAATGATTTACATAACAAGAAACACATTTTTACGATGTTCACAGAACCTATGTTCAATCGCCTGAATTTGGCTTGACGCATGACGTAATCTGCGCTAGAGAAAGCACACTCCAAATGCACGGCTTCGCTCCATCTGAATATGGCAAGCCACATGGTCAAGTCTACCGCCAGTACTGGAAGCAGGACATGAGGAAACTCCTAGACGTTGACAGAGCCTCAACACACCTTCAACCCCATGCCCCTAGCTTTTACTGCCCACAGAAATGATAGAAAATCGTCATGTCAATGCCCTCCCTGAAGCAATGATATTCCGCTTTACCACACCCGCTATTTGAAGAGTGCACAATTTGAATTTACCGCCACAGGAGGAAGCGAGCCAATCACCGAAAGTTCACAGTCTACTCGAACATCAGAAGTTCAGTGTTATTTCACACCAAGTACTGAGCAACAGGCCTGATAAGCATCCATGGTCCATGTGTGTGATGTCACAAGCTCCACCCCTAAGAGCCGAGCCAAGCTTCCCGCACTCCTAGACACTTAATATCGCTGGAGATCACTATAAAAGGCGGAACAGCTCAAGTCTCCAGAGTTGCTGTGGGGGGCTCATCAGAGTCACACTTCCTCTCCAAGGCTATGAAGGCAGGAGTCGACAACCGCAGCGGTGATAGTCTTGCTACACCCCTTCCTAGGCTGTGAAAGCAGGGGTAACCTGAGTGAGGACTGGACGTCCTACTACCGCGCCACTAGTCGACAGCATCCATGATGACCACATCTTCTATGAGGTCAGCAACTCCAGAAGATGCCTCTTCTACAATGCCTCCAGTTGTCTCGTAATCCTAACCCCTACCTAAATCCTGTACCGTCCAGGTAACCCAAGGTCACAGCGATATAGGCACCCCATTAAGGCTCTAGTCCACCCATCTCTACCAGTCGAGAAGAGAACCCTGTATTAGAAAACTATGGGGTCCCTTTCAGACACTCTCCATCAGGTAAAGTTAAGAATCATGAACTATACCGTAATTTAAATAAGAGTTATTTAAATTCACAATCCTACACCTAGGTCAAATAACGTAACAGGTAGTCTTCACCTGAGATTGTATTTCTTAGTATATTTGATTTCCCGCAGCGTTTCTATTTCAGTGGTTATAATTGTATCTTATGTTAGCGTTTATAAACGTGGCTCTTTTAATCTTGTTTTATTGCATTGTTGTTTATGCAAAAGTTATTGAAAGTATTAAAAGCTACAATCAAACTGTTTGGTGCTGTGGGTATAGATGTCCTTGTAAATATTACTATGTACAGATTTGAACTTCCCGCCATTGCCATCAGTGGCGCACTTGTAGTGCTTCTAGGAACTAGTATATTTAGAGAGTCAGATGTTCGCAATTAGTTAGTGAGAAATGGTGTTTGGTAGTGCCCACCAGTTATATCAACAAACTTTTGATTAATACAGTCAATCAAGATGTTCGACTCAACATTTACTGGTCCAACCGTGCCAGATATCGACATAGTTGATTATCTACTGCATCACTGTTTTGTGCATTTGTTCGCGCTGTGCTATTTCGGTCGTGACACGTGCTACCTCGTTCGTAACTCTTCTCGGTCGAGACCTGTATTTCGTCAAGAGTTTCAGAAGTTGTGGTGGAATTTTGTCCCAGCATGTTGTCAGAACATTTATATATCAGTACTTGGCCAAAACGGGCATATTTGCAATTAGTTGTATTGATGTGTGTATCTTGTTCATATTCACAGTGATCTACATGCACTAAGGATAAGGTTAACGTACAGTGGAACAGTTAAGAAATCACAGCTAATTAGTCCCATAAACTATGATAAAATCACATTTATAACAGTTATAAATCACTGTTAATTTGTATAAATGTGCTCAAATCACTGCTACTGGTCACTGTTAGTTAATCACTATTACAAACAGGATTATCAGCGTACGCAAACTCCAAGCGCCTGTTGCTTTTGGCCTTAATAGTGAGGAATAGTGTTGAACATGGCAGATAAACACCTGGCACTTCAGAGATGTCTTGAAAGAGCGGAAAAACGACTACACCGTGCATTTACATTGTTAGCTTCTGTACAAGGTGACAGTACTGACAAACACCACTTCCTTTCTACTTGCCGGGACTTAGCTCAAATTCGGAACGGTTTTGATGATAAGCACATCGCACTGGAAGTTGCATTCAAAGGCAGTAGTGAGTTTGACACCCAGTCCCATGCCCAACAACTTATCAAGTTTGATGATGAGTATTACGCTGTAATGGCCATACATGACCGGGTCATAGTGAGCAATGGTAGGAATGACAAAGGAGCCACCCAGTCACATTCATACACATCACATGTCAAGTTACCCACTATTCAGCTTTCCAGTTTCAATTGTGACCCAAAGACATGGTCGAACTTTGCAAACCTGTTTCATTCCATGGTAGCCATCAATGATAACTTATCTCAGGTGGATCGTTTCACATACCTGAAGTCATGTTTAACTGCAGAGCCATTGTCGTTAATCCAGTCCCTACCACTCTCGGAAGAAAATTACACTATTGCATAGGAAATTTTAGTGAGGAGATATGACAATAAAAGACTCATAACCTCAAAACACATTGAAGCGTTACCTCAAGTGCTAGTGGTATCATCTGACTCTTCGAGCTCTATATGTGCACTGCTAACTGCGATACCCGAAAATATGGGTGCTCTGCGAGCATTGAAAATTCCTGTGGCTCACTGGGACTTGTTGTTGCTTCACTTGATGGAGAAGAAACTGGACCCTTACCTGCACTGCCAGTGGGAGCTGACAGTAAATGATTCATCACTGCCAAAGCTGACAGAATTCATAGAGTTCTTAGAAAAGCAGTGTCAATCAGCCGACGCAGTCGGTTTGTACCATGTCAAGACCTCTATGTCAAAGACTTCAATTGTGTCCAAATCCAGCAAACATAATTTGTACAGTCCAACTACTTCCATGGTTAGCATGAGACAAACTGCTACTGGTAATTGTACCCTATGTAAGGCAGACCACATTCCTTCCCAGTGCTTCCAGTTGCTGAGTATAGGCCCAAAGGAACGTAACGCTCTTACCAAAAGGTTGAATTTGTGTTTGAACTGTCTCAGATCATCACATCAAGCTAGAAACTGTAACTCCAAATTCACGTGTCGACACTGTGATGCTAGACATCACACATTGCTACACTTTGCTGAATCACAGGATGCATCGGCCCCTGAAATAGATGACCCCTCGGATATCACAATAGAAGAACATACAGGAGATGGCCAAACTAAACTTGTATCCACACTTGCAGCTCATACCATCATGACAGCTACCACCACTGTTTTGCTGTCTACTGCTCTAGTAGAAATCCAGGATGCATTTGGAGCTCCCCAACAAGTACAAGCCTTCTAGACTCGGCTAGCCAGGCTAGTTTCATAACCGAGGCCTGCCTACAGCAATTGGGACTGCCCCGACAGAAGATTAAGCTCCCAATCCATAGATTATCCAATGTGCCAGTCAGTGTTTCCAAGTCAAACACAACTTTCCTAATCAGTCCTTTAGGACAAACCTCACCATCATTCAGTCTGGATGCCTTTGTTCTATCGCACATTTCAAGTGATCTCCCTAACGCTCAGCTACCCTCTAGCATTTGTGATGCTGTAATGCACTTGAAACTCGCAGATCCTATCTTTGCCCATCCAGGCCCAATCGACTTGCTGATAGGTGCAGAGTTGTTTCCGCACTTGATGACGTTGGAGACTGTGTTTGGATGGATCCTCATGGGAAGGGTTAAAACTGCTGTTCCATCGCAACCAATAACATCATGTTGTATTTCATTGTTTACATCATCCCCATCACTTGAATATGTTGTCAAAAGGTTCTGGAAATTAGACGAAGTTCCTCAGAAAACACATCACTCTCCTCAGGAAGCACTCTGTCAAGAGATGTTCATAACAGCTCATACAAGAGACCAAACAGGGTGCTACAGTGTTGCTTTGCCCTTTTGTCAACCAAGACCACAGTTAGGGGAATCTAAGAACCAAGCAATACATAAGCTTCATCATCTCGAGAGGCAACTGAAAATAAAACTTTCAGTAAGAGCCCAGTATGCATATTTTATGGAAGACTACCTGTCATCTGGACACATGGAGAGGATTCCAGAGGGAGAAATCTCTGTAAGCGAGGTCTACTACAATCTTCACCACTTTGTAGTAAAGCCTGATAGCATCACCACTAAGTTGCGAGTGGTGTTTGATGCATAGGCAAGAACTACAAATGGCCAATCGCTCGATGACATACTTCTTATAGGGCCAAAACTCCAAAGCAGCATTGTTGATGTGTTGCTTCAGTTTCGTATGTACCCTATTGTGTTCACTGCAGATATCAAACAAATGTATCGGCAGATATCCATTCATCCCAGTGACAGAGATTATCAGAGGATTGTGTGGAGGTCCTCGAATGATGAACCCATCGCTGAATACAGACTGAACACAGTTACTTATGGGGTGTCATCTGTGCCATATCTCGCCATACACACTCTCCATCAACTTGCAGAGGATGAGAAGAGCAGATTTCCTGTTGCAGCGAAGATTTTATTGTCAGACACGTATGTAGATGATGTAGTCACTGGTGCTTGCAGTGTTGAGGCTGCACTCAATGAACAGCATGAGCTCATAGCATTACTGAAGGTCGGTGGATTTCAATTGAGAAAGTTTATGAGCAACCATGCAGCCTTGTTGGATTGGCTCCCACCAGAGGGCATTCATGCACCATCATCTCACTCGTTTGATCTTGACCATGACTTGGTTATTAAAGTCCTAGGCCTGCAATGGAACCCTTCCACTGACTCATTTTCGTATGTAATCCATCCCAACTTCAATCCGCCTACAAAATGCATCATCCTGTCAGACTTGGCTCAAGTGTTTGACCCGCTTGGTTGGCTAGCTCCCTTAACTTTGTTTGGCAAACACTTGATTCAGATGCTGTGGCTGAAAGGTCTGGACTGGGATACTGAACCATCCCTGGAAGTGCGTGAAAAGTGGGACCGCGTTAGATCTGAACTGTCATTACTGTCGTCCATCGCTGTGGCTTGTCCACTAGTGAATCTGCAAGGGTGCACATATCAAGTTCACGGCTTTGCTGACAGTTCCGAAATTGGTTATGCTGCTGTTGTATACCTTTGTGTGAAACATCGACAGGGTCCAGCAATAGTTTACCTATTGGTTGACAAATCTAATGTTGCACCTGTGAAGAAGGTGTCGCTACCTCACCTAGCACTCTGTGCGGCTCTTTTACTAGCTCGACTTCGCCGTCTCATCAACAACTTTGATTCGAGGCTGCCCACTGAGGCCACTACGCCTGGACAGATTCTATGGTAGTTTTATCTTGGATTACATCATCACCTCACATCTGGAAGACCTCTGTGGCCAACCGAGTCAGTGAAATTCAAGATTACACATCAACTGAATGGTGGCATCATGTCCAATCGGAGGAAAATCCTGCTGACTGCGCATCACGGGGTTTGATGCCCGCACAGCTTCAGCAACATCATTTGTGATGGACTGGACCATGGTGGTTGAAGGAAACCAGTGATCATTGACCATGCTATATGTCCACAGAAGAGACCGCTGCATCAGCCTCCATCATTCCTGAACAGAAAACTTTCTCATTCGGCAACTTCGTAGACACCAGCCCCTTGGAGTTATTGCTTGAAAGGTGAAGCAAGTTGAATAAGCTTATCCGCATAACAGCATATGTTCACAATTGTCGAGTGCCACAAAACAGGGCTACTGATGCCTTACTACCCCATGAACTACACAAAGGCTTGAACATTTGGCTGAGGTATGTCCAAGCTTCTTGCTTTGAAGCTGATATTAATGCTATAAAGAAGCAGCAGCGTGTATCACCTCAGATTCGGAAATTGGTTCCATTTATTGATCCCTGTGGAGTGGTCATGGTGGGCGGTAGGCTGCCTCAGTCAAACTTACCATTTGAGCAAAAGCACCCGGCTATACTTCCCAAATTGCACTATTTTACAGACTTAGTAATCAGTCATTATCATGAAGTCAATCAGCATCCAGGTGTTCAAACTCTTCAGAGTATCCTCAGGACACAATTTTGGATTCTTGCAGACAGGTATGCCATTCGTCGCTGTCTTCGTAACTGCCTCAAGTGCTTTAAGACAAGACCTGCCTCTTCGGTACCATTAATGGGAGACCTTCCTGCCATCAGGATTCAGCAGGTGAAACCCTTTGCAAAGGCCGGGGTGGACTATGCTGGTGCGTTTACTATTCAGATCGCCTGAGTTCGTCGCCCAGTGTTGTTAAAAGCTTATCTTTGCATATGTGTTTGTTGTGTAACAGAAGCAGTGCACCTTGAGTTGGCATCTGACCTCTCTACCGATGTATTTCTAGGTGCATACAAATGCTTTCTTGCCTATCGTGACAGGTCATCTGACCTATATAGTGACTGTGGAACCAACTTTGTGGGTGCAAATAACTATCTGAATGAGCTCGGACAGCTGCTTGCTTCTCCCACCCAACAGACCACGGTAAGCTCCTTGGCCACCCTTGGGGTAACTTGGCATTTTAATCCCCCCGCAGCACCTCACTTCGGTGGATTATGGGAAGCCGGAGTTAAGTCAGTCAAGTCCCATATGAGGCGTATTATTGGAGAGCAAATTCTCACTTACAAGGAACTGAATTCTGTTCTAGTGCAGATCGAAACCATCCTCAACTCCAGATCTCTTGGTCCACTTAGCTTGAACCCGAATGACTTGTCAACACTTACTCCTGATCATTTTTTGACTCTTGAGCCACTTGTCACAGTTCCAGAGCCAAACCTGGAAGACATCCAGCTGAATCCATTACAGTTCTGGCAGCTCGTGGAGAAGCTTCAGCAAGATTTCTGGAAACGCTGGCATCAGGACTATCTTCACACCTTACAGCAGCATCCAAAGTGGCAGGAAGAAAATCAACCTTTTCATCCTCAGCAGCTTGTATTAGTAAAAGAGGACAGGCTTCCTCCACTGCAGTAGCGCTTAGGACGCATCGTTTAGCTACACCCTGGTCGTGATAAAGTGCCTAGAGTAGCCACTGTCCGCACAGTGGATGGAACCATTAAACGCCCCGCCATTAAACTGTGCCCACTGCCCTTTACGGGTTGAAATGAATATTTCAAGGTGGGCGGTGATGTTTGGTATTGTGTGTATAGATGTCTTTGTAAATATTACTGTGTACAGATTTGAACTTCCCGCCATTGCCATCAGTGGCACACTCGTAGTGCTTCTAGGAACTAGTATATTTAGACAGTCACTTGTTCGCAATTCGTTCGTGAGAAATGGTGTTTGGTAGTGCCCACCAGTCCTATCAACAAACTTTCGGTTAATACATTCCATCATGATGTTTGACACAACACAAACCCTTGAACAGAAGGACTTTTCAATTCTAGCTAGTAGAAACCTCAAGTCACTAATGATTTTACAGTTAGGTCAGAATTATTTTTAATTCTTAATTACTTCTTTGTCTGTACGTGAAGTAATGCCGGTTTTTGTGGAAACAGCCCAACGGCAGGAATAAGTAACACAGCAGTACTCCAAGTTTGGCCCAGGCATCACTCATGGTGTTGCACTGGTCAATCTTCGGGGAGCCCTGCACTAGGAACCCAATACACCCTGGTACTGCAACTGCTCATGTGATCTGCTGTATAACCCTAAGGGCTGGAGAAAGGCCAGGAATGATGAAATGGGAAGACATATTGGGTCTAGTTGGATATCAGAACGTACACTGTTAAGACAGCTGACTATACCCAGCTTTACGGCACGTACACTGAGTTGGTTTTTCATATTATTTCTTTTTCAGAGTATGTACTTAAACCATAGGATGAAAAGTATTTAAACATGAAAATACATGAGACAGACCCTGACCCTGCTGGACCTCACCCTGACAGTAGTAAGAAGACGGCCCATACCACCTACTGCTCTAGGTTTGTGTGCGAAGGTGCAGAACCGTAGGAGCACAAGGTTACCACTATCAACTGCTGTTGGGTTATACACTTACTTAGGGTTCTCTCTTATATGCTTGCGCCGACTGAAAGTACGTTAAGTGTCAATACTACCTCTACACCGTTCGGGGAAAGGCATGGTACTTGAAGGGAGGAGAAAAGGGAGTTCTTTACTGCTAAGCAAGTGTGCACCAACAACCTATCCACACTTGGTGGAGAAACCCCACTGGAAAGTGCTCAGTCTGCCCGCTACCTGGAGAGGCAGTCCTCCCCCCCCCTCTGCACGCCAAACTTGGCGTTGAGACATATCTTGCAGCACGAGCACTAATCACTGGATGTGATGCGAGGTTGGGTATTGCCAACTCGTTTTGTGGAACAATGCAGCCACCAACCTGGAGTCAGAGATACCTGGCCTCTCCGTACAGCACCTCATCAACTAGCACCACCCAGGCAACTGCTGGTCCCAGCCGGCCTACCTGTACACTGGAACCCAGGAGATTGGTGAGTAAGTGCCCTGATAAGCCAGCCTTGCCTCAATGGACTACGGCTGTAGTAAGAAATATTGCGGTACTGCCCACGGCAGACTTCGCAGCAAGCCGTCAGCCTACTCAACCAGTGCTAGTCTCTCGTAGAAAGCCGACTCAATCACAGTAATTGAGTACCAGAGCGCGCCTGACCTTCCGCTCACCAAAAGTAACATTGACTAGTCTAAGCGACACGCGTCAACGTGAGTCTCGGAAACCATAGAATCTCTTAAAATCGGAGGTTTACTGTATTTGATTTTAGTATTTTTGCACAATTTAAAAGCTACACATAAAAGTGTGTGTGTGTGTGTGTGTGTGTGTGTGTGTGTGTGCGCGCGCGCGTGCGTGCGTGCGTGTGTGTGTGTGTGTGTGTATGCATGTGTGTGTGTGTGTATGCATGTGTGTGTGTGTGTGTGTGTGTGCGCGCATGCGTGGGCGTGTGTGTATATATATATAATTAAATTATGTATAACAATCCTTAGCCTTTAATTTTAAGAAATTAGTTCATATTCATTCCATAAACTTCTACTTATTATCAGAATTTAAGAAACACCAAGGGATAAAGGAAACAACTATTACTTTTGGCTAATGTTCAAAAACAAATGGAGAGAAATACAGTAATTAGTTTTCACTCGCCTTGATGCCAAGTTCCTTGTCTATCTCCTGCGACGATGCTGCAAGAAGTTGCGCACCACTTTTCACCCACCTCTTTGCATCACCAGCATAACACTCCAGGCCCAGCTCTACAAACCACTGGCTCACAGCATCGCTATCCCAGTCAGCAAATGGCAAGTTGGGGCTATGTAAAAAAATCAGAAAATTTTAATTATTACTTATAACTGCAACTCTTGCTCAAAAATTTAACTATCTCGGAGACAATAGCTTAAAACAAAACCATCATTTATGGGCATCATTTTAAAAATTTGTTATGCAAAAGAAAATGAAACAGACAACATACATTTACCACCTGAAGACATTACAGTAATTCACTTTTTGCCACTCAAACAGAAACTTCAAGAAAATTTAACAAAAATTAATTAAATTATTTTCAATAGCAAATCTTTATACATTCTATTTTTAACTCATCTTAATATTCACAAGTACAACTCCTATTTTATACTGCTGCCCCTTTCCAAGCTTTACTTCTCTGCATTTTAAAATGTTTTAGCTTAGTCTTTTATAAACTGTAGCTCTCCTGCTAGGATTGTACTTAACTCAAATGACAATTTCTTACATCACAGAATTTTAAATCTCTACTTGGTAAGAGCTGATGCCACTCACAGCTGCTTGGCTGGAGGTTGTATGGACCAGCCCAGCCTGGGTCCTGCTGTAGCACGCACACCACCTCTTCGAAACTCCCCGTCACCCGTCAAATCTTCTAGATTACCCGACCCACTCCGCTTGATCCTTAACACACATGTGTAACAACATATCTGAATAACACTTCCTAAATAAAAGACTGTAAATGAGAGTTTTTTCTATCAATTTCTACACAGAGAGCCATACCAGACACAAATTTTTTTTATACTGTAGACTAATATCAACGTGAAACATTTTCTTCTCAATTTACACAATATGCAAAAAGAGGCAAAATCTGCTATTTTGAACAAAATGTATTGAATTTTCTTTACATAGAATAAAAGTAGAATACATACAACCTGTACAAACTGATATTAACATACTCAAATTTATAATGTTTTCAATTCTATTTTAAACAGTCTGATTTACCGGCCAAATATCTTCTTGATTCCCTTATTTTTGTTGATCTGAAGTTGTTGACCCATCTGTGGAGACAGCGATATGTTATTCGCAGTAACGGAATGTTCATCATCCTCTGGTGGCACGGATGATCTGTCGTCTATCATAACCTTCTCTGTTTCCGCTGAAAGAGCAACATATCTATTAACATTCTGAAATAATTATCTATATGTATAGTCATCTGGTCATTGATCTCCACACTGAAAATGATGTGGTTATATTATTAAAAACTTAATAAATAAAAATACCTGTAAAACAGAAAACATATGGGCATCTCAGAACACAAAATCCTGAATAATCAAAGCCATATTTCAAACTTCTGTTCTAAACAACAATACAGTAAAAATAAATAACTAAATAAATAAATATTATGCTTTAATAAAATTATATTTGGAATATTAACTATTTTGAGTTATTATTGCTTCTAGGACATACAAAAGCATATTCATGCAGTTAAATTTTTAGTAATTGAATAAAAGATTTCACACAAAGGAACACAATTTCTTTATTACACCCTTATTGAGTCTCTTGAAAGTGCACATTAGCATGCAAGTAAACATGAGAGTCTCAAAGCACTTCCCAAACAAGTTCACAAGAAAATATATAATCCAAGATGTCTATATGGATTAAAGTATGTACATGCACTTTAACAGGGGTAATTTACTTTGCAATCTCACTCTGGAGCAGACCTGACAACAAAATTGTCTTTTAACATTTTACACATTTTCTTTTGTTACCGACCCTTTCTCCTCTTTATATACAAATTTATGCATTACCCATAACAAAAATTACTACAATTTTCAAACTTCTGATTTTTATAAATTTAGTAATAAAAGAATTACGTAAGTTTATTAGCTCCATAAAACAATTTAGGTATTTCACAAAAAAAATTCAAATTTTTATATTTTCTGGCATCAAATACAGAATAAACAGCATACTAACATGTTAGCGTTTAGGTAAATAAATACTAAAAACTGTCTGTACCAGATGTAGGGAACTTGTATGAGCGGTGGTGCGGGGGTTTTCCAGAGCGATGGGGAAACAATTGTGTGTGGAGCTCTGGCTGTGTAGCATCTGCTAAAAACATTATATGCTAGTTCATGTTCTCTTTTCAAAGTTTTTTCCGACAATGCTTTACCAAGAAACCACTATTCTTAGCTGGGATAACCACAAAGGAGTCACTAGACATCATTCTCAGTTAATCAAAATTGAAAGCTAAAAAAATTTTCATGATGTCAGTAAGAGAAGAAAGGGAAACGATTACCTATTTTCCTGCATCTGATAGGGGATGCATAAATTGATAGTTACAGTTAAGAAGAACCTTGCAGCCCGGTGTAGTTGATGCCAGGGCCCCGTACCGGGCTGCAACCTGGCGGTTGAGAAACACTGACCTAACAGAAACCTTGGGAATGTTATTGCTTAAGAGTATGTAGATGACTGTGCCATAACGAACACTGCTCCCTGCAGCGCCTGGCCATGTCCAGTCCTTTTACTGTAGGACTAAGGATCTCCAGTGTTACAACATCTGGCACTGACAGTACGCACACTTTCATAGTAAAAAATCTCTGTACGTAATGCCCTGCAGCTTACTTTTGAAATTACACAAAGCACAACAGTTTGTTATGCTTTTGAACACAGCTACAACTTGAATGACAGAGGTGTTAAATTGGCAGGCTTGCTCCAGTTAAGTACTAGCTAATGGTGAGTGGCACAGTGGAGGTTGTAGTGGTAGCTCTGAGGGACACACAGTGGGGTGAGTCAGTTGCCATGCAGCGGGACACGATGCAGAGGGTGCGACGGGGCAGGCAGGTGTTTCATCACCCCATGCTCGTCACCTAGGTTCGGGGTGGAGTAACTCTTGTCAGCACCCACTCTCCTCTGGAGGTGGACCTGATGGGGCAGGTGGTGGTGATGATGCTGCTGCTGCTGCTGCTGGAAGTGGTACTGCTGCTGCTGCTGCTGCTGGAAGTGGTACTGCTGCTGCAGGTGAAAAGGGAGGAAAGAGGAATTTCCTTTACCGAAAGCAACGCCCTTCCTCGACATGCCGCTTCCGGCCATCACGGGGCTGCTCCCCTCCTGCTGGCTGGACAGTATCGCAGAGCCGTTGGCGGGGCGGTAGCGGGGCAAACTTCCATAGTGGCGGTAGTTCGTGGGAGGAGTCTGCAACAACATGACAATGCACCATGGATACTGGAAAATCTTTTGCTATAGTTTCAAAGATTGCTTGGACACAGCTGCAACTTTCAGGTATTTAAAAAATAAAGTTACACAGACTGTATAACAGTCTATCCATGATATTTATGACATTTAACAAGAAAAGCAGGCAATTTACTCTAACACAAAAAAAAAAAAACTTAATTCACACTGTCTACGTAATCTGCACAAGAATGTTTTAACATGTGTGCAATAGCACAAACATAGCAAAACAGCATGACTAGAATAACAGCATGGTGACAGAGATTGAAAAAAACACGTGACACCGACATTGCCACGTGCACAAAACATGCTCAAATATTTTACAGCAGAAACAAGGCCGTAACGTGGTTTTCCAGGTGTTATATTTGTATTTGGTTTCAGATTATTTGGTTATGGTGATAATTAAATAAGATAATTTACAAATTAAGATTTAATATGACACGTGACATCTTTTCAACATTATCCAAATCAACTTTTACTCACTGCGAACCACTCAGCAGCACCCCAATGGAATTTGACTGGCAGTACAATCTCCCAGATGTCAACAACTTGCACTGTTTACCCCAATTGCAAAAGACGCACGCTCCTCGCCCAAATGAATTTTACTGTTCACTGGCCGAACCACCGAGATAATGCTTCTAGGTCCCCTAGTACTATAGCGCACCATGGAATGGCACTACTAGTATGACTCACAGACACATGCAGGAGGTGGAACATCTGCCAGCCGGTGACGTCACATGCCCAGAGGATCTAATGCTGCCACCCCCCTCCATCTGATCAATGGTGAGCCAGAAGAGTATAAATACTGGGGCATGGCCCTTGAAACGCCAGTCTGTCCTGTTCCTTCACTGCACTCCTGGTGCCGAAGGAACCATCAGCCCTCGTCTGGTCTTTACCGCCCCTCTGGTGCTGAAGCTCAGGTCTTGAGATCCCTAACAACGCTTTTCAGGACATAGTCTAGAAGAACCCTACATTTGAGTTGTCACACTTGAACACTGTTCTGTCTCTTCAGGACAAACACCGTAGAGTTAATTAAAGTTAAGTTATTTACATAGCCACATTGCCTACCTACCCCACCAGCTTAGAAACAGGTCGCCTTCACCTGTCTAACCCATAGCAAGCTTCTGTAAACTCTTGTTGATAGGGGGTAGTACAAACCACCCTGTTTATTCCCGTACAGAAATAAATATGTTTTATCTCACTTAAGGTATTATTCCCATAGTAATAGAACCTCCCCCAGTAAACATCAAGTCTGTCAAAGGGACAGCAGGAGAGTGGGAATTTTTATCCTACACCAGTTTACTGAACTTAACATAGGACTGCAAGTTCCCTTCAGGACACTGGCATGTCGAACACACACCTACCTCTTGGACGGCCACCCTATCTAGGCACCCTGGTGTATAGAAAGGTAGAGCACCGACACTAAGTACTCATCCTCTTGAAATTGGACTATCAGTCTGGGTTGTGCTCCTTCTACTGCACTTATGATGCCAGAGGGAGTATTTTCTGGATCTGGAGGCCTGACCCTTCAGGCGAACTCATCCATATATTGTAATCATTGCCACTGTGTAACCTGACTCTCAGTGTCCACCGTGCTTCTGGTGCCAGGTGCTGGGATGGGAGGAAATAGTTTGGCCTGCCAAGGATAGTGCGTGGAAGTACATTAAGTAGGAACGAACGTTACCTGCTCCACCTCTGCGGGACTGGTATTAGAGAGTCTATTCCTCAAGCCCTACTCCGTTGGAGTTGTATTCGTAAGAGAGTTAAAAAGACTGTTACTATCTATAAATACCAACAAGAGCTTAGCTCCGACCCAACTGTCCTTGACAACCTCAGTGACGGGAGAGAGCTCAAGTAATCAGTAACCTAGAGAGGCCAGCCTCACCAGCTCTTGTACCAGACCTATTCACACTGCCCGTCAAACTCGAAGGATTTACTCACCCACTATTGCTAGCCTACCTAAGGGGAGAAGAGATTTCGAATGGTATAGCGAATCCCTGAATCCGACTCACCCGCCTGCACAGCCAGAGTTCAGCAACACCCGAACCGCAGCAGGTCCAGCAACCTTCCCAGGCATCTAGTAGCCCAGGTAGACTAGTGAGAGTGGTCCCACCCAGACATAAAATTGTGCTTGCCAGAAAGCCATGTGGCCTGTTCTTTACACTTGTTTGCCCTCACACTCACCAAAACACTTGAGCCGTGACGTACCTCCCAGAGGTAATTTAGTGGGTAGTAAGTATTGAATTGTAACACACTTGAAATTAAAGTATCCTGATTGGCTATCGTCATTGCTGATTGGATGAGTAGTGTGGTGTGGTCAAACGATAGCCAATCAGAGATCAAGTAACAACAGAAGTTTGAATCAAGAGTCTTCCCTATAACAAATACTGTCAGCACCATCGAGATTGCAAAGTTTTAATTATATATTATATAGTTATTCAAAAGTAAATTCCTACGCAAGCAGTTCATCTATTATTGCTGCATGATGTTTAAAATTTCATCCTCGATAATGGAAAACAAGCAATCTTTGTATAATTTGTTGGAGTTAATAAAAAATGGATAACAGAACTTTGGCATTCTTATTCTACTGAAATGTTACAGGGCTACATGGTGCATGGTAAAATTGGATTCTATAAAACTGCACACCAAATGCAATAAAATTTCTGATTAATTACTATTAAGGAACCTGCAAAAATAAAAACTATGTTTACCAAAAATTCAAGTTTAGCATATCAACTATCACAAAATTAATTAAATTCAAAACACTTGAGATCCAAGTTTCACCTCAACTAAAATACATCAGTCACTTATTGCATAATCCAAATTTATTTTCAGATTTGCAAATGTATCAATTACTGCAAAAGGTAACTCTTGTGTGTAGCCATTTGTGTTAACTTGGTTACTTTTTTGTTACATTTTTCAGCAATTTTTAACATTTTTCATAGTTCCTAAAAAATATTTATACGGATCTCTTCCCAGTACATGCACACATAGTATAAATTCAGGAACCACTACAACCTGGTAACCATTGTAAAAGAACTCTGGCTTTCAAACTCACCTGTGGTTGCTGGCCATCATCACTGGGGCTGGCCTGCATGGCCAATCTACGAGGGCTGCTGTCCGAGTGTGACGACACAGGACTCGGAGAAGGAGATGTGGTCAGCAACTGTTAACATACAAAACAACCTGTTAAGCTTTCCTAAGTAAAAAAAATGCTTCCAATTTTGGATAAGCACTATAAATGATCTAACAAGTTTTCAGGTATTTGCACTATAAATGATCTAACAAGTTTTCAAGTATTTGCACCTCTTGCAAGTGAGAAAACCGCAATCACTACTGTTACGACAGTGTTTACAACCTAAAGGACATTCACGGTTCCTTTACACTTTTCTAAAGCCCTGCTGAAGTTCTACTTCCAGGATACTCCTCCCCGCCTCATGCAAACAAAGCTTATCCACATCTACAAGATTACACCTAAGGGATAGCGCACCACAATCGTGTACACTCAGTATAAAAAATATTGCATAAGAACTATTTCTTACTAGGAATTTCCAACATACCTCTTTTCTTTGTGTTTTTATTCATAATAATTATAAATCAAATCTAATTTATAGATAAATTATATTTAAGGGAAAAATATTATAACATACTTTTATGTTAACGGAAGTATATATAAAACACTTGTGATACATGGCATGTTATGTTGTTTAGGTAACAACCAAACACATCACTCATGGGGTGATTTTTCAAAGGTTTGATTAAAAAAGTGTTCAGAAACCACAGCAGGATTTGTTGCTATAAACTGTTTACGGCAAAATGAGCACTTTTGATAACCCTGCTTAAGATATACTTGTATTGCTCGTTGTGTATTCTTCCGCCTTATGCAAAATTAACACTGGTATGAGCCTTATCACTTTATTCATGCATCAGTAGAGTGAAACTGTGAAATTATTAGAAAAAAATTTTTTTTTTTACATATCTGCTCATTTCGCAGATGCTGCTCATGCTCATGCTGCTCACTTCGCAGCATAAAAATAGAAAGAAAACAAAAGAAATAATTTAATTCATTACAAATGGTTGCCTAACACTTTTTAATTCGACGTTAAGAAATGCAACTACTTTTCCTCCAATGTTACTGGACGCATGTCACGCAATGCATCCGTAAAAATATATGCAGGTGGGAGCAGGGACTTTTTTCTAAGGTTGATTTCAAACGTGCTTACTTTATCATGAACAGCCATTAAGAATAGCGGAGAGAGGCAACTAATGCTCCAAAAGTGGCATTAACTATCTCCCGGCCCAGTGAATTTAATATACTTAGATAAAACAATGAGGTGGATAAGAAAGGGCAAGGGTTGGAATTGTCATATGTGAGCAGTTTGACTCACCCCCACCTTTTGTTTAAGCTAGTAATGAGTAGGCGTGAGAGTGACAAAAATGTATTCCTCACGATCATTTGAATTTCATTTCCTGAGCTTTCAGAGCATCCCACATGTCAGTGTTGAGCTATTTATCTTATCTCATACATCATGAACAAGTAATTCTGCTATGCAGAAGACTGTCTTGGGCACAACACGTTAGTAGTTTTCATAAGTACAAGACAGAAAATTTATAGAGGGTTCAGCTAAAGCTACCTCCAATATAAATCACCTGGCAATTTACACTGCCTTGTTTCTGAGAAAATGCCAGGGGTGCAAGGACGCTAGTACTCTCTCCCCATCACAAATTTTTTGGTTGAATACAATATAGTATTATATTCCCTTACTGTCCCCTAAAAATGTTATTATTCTCATGCCCTTTAGTATGTTAGTAAATTGTGCAGCAATTATTTTAATTGCAGTAAAATTTTTGTTTCTTATCACTGTATTTGCTTCTTTTTAAGGTTGGATTCTAATGAATTAAACTGATGTTATCATCCCTATACGTATACAAAGCCTAAATGAGTTGTGGTGTCAAATTCACAGACAGAGACAGAATTTTATGTGAAAGCATACACCAACAATGGTGGATGCATGTTTATATAAAATTACAATACATATTTACTTTCACATTTTCCAAAGACAGATACAATATACCAGAGAGTTGTTGCATTCTTAACAAAATACTCCCTGATACCCTTAACCTTCCCCAAAATTGCTAACAACTTTTTGAAAATGGTATCTGTAGTTTCTATAACTAGGGTCTCAACCTGCACCCCCTCCTCCTCCTCATTTAAAACTGTTCCAGTGCCACTGCATATGGCAATTCCCATCCTAAAAAAAAGTTGTATTCACGCAGCCAGTATATGCTGGCAGCCCTAGCAGCTACACTGCGACCACTCCAGTCTGTGAGTCCATGGAAGAGTGGAATTAAGGCTGCAGCCCACTGTCCTCAACAAGAAAGCAGAAGGACAGTGGTACACAGACCCAACTTCAACGGGACAACATATGGAACATGGCTGGAGGATACACGTCCCCCCTATCCCATCCAATTTATTTTTTTCATCAGTACATTTACAACCAAGGATGTACCAGCCTCAACCCCATTCCTGTTTCGGGGCCATGGTTAACTTAGTGGCAGAGCACTCACTCCCCTACCACCAAGGTGTACCAGGTCCGATTCCTGGTGAGACCACTTCCAGATTTTCACATGTGGGTATCATACTGGATACTGGATTCTTTTAGGGCTCTCCTGCTTTCCCTGCCCTTGGATTTTGACACTGCTCCATATCTCCTTCACTTCACACTCATTGACTCTCAATAACTCGTTAAGAGCCGCCCAAGTTTCTCCAATGCCATTTCTGTTTTCACACTCAAATGCCATCAACTAAACCCAGTTTTGAGCCACCTGTTGCTTGCCATCAAATCTACCATGTGCACTCTCTTATGGATGTATTCAAATATGCAGCAATTATTTTATCTGGAGACCAACCCAGTTGCCCTATCACCATCTCCTGGATACAACAGCCTCAGCGAGAGTCTTCCATTGGCCTGGACACTGCGGGAGCTTGCACATGCCTCTGCACCCTGCTGTTAAGGAAGCAGTAGACAACAGGAGAGCCAACTCTCCCCCCTGGGCCAGACACATGTGTTAGGAATGTGCCCCAATAAGTACCATACCTATCACCTCCATTACTTCCTGAAAGAGCAGCTACAGACAAAAGGACAGTTACAGGATGTTGTAATCACCAGTAGTCTTAACCAAAGAGTTTGGTGCAATATGAATATTGCTTCCAACCATTTACCAGGAGAATTAAATGACCTAATCCCACAATACCTAAAACAAGACAGAAAATTTGTGGCTAGCAACTCAACCTCAACTATGTAAGGCAAGTCTTGACCTTGCCCTGGTGCGCCATAGTAAATATATCATTATCATGTCTCATTTGTTTTTTTTTTTTTTTGCAGACAATCTGATGTGCAAGAGAGCAAAATATTTTTTATCAATAAGCAGACATTGTCAGTAGTAAATTTAAGTACACATACAGTACACAAAAAACAATAACACTTAACAAATCTCACAAACAAATACATGTACATAACTGGAAAAAAGAATCAAAATCAAAACCCTGCACAGAACTTCTTGGCTGTTCAAGGTCAGTCGATCTGCAAGGCTCCTCCCACTAGTCTGCGCCAGTAGCCTATCCCAGCTATGCACTGTTACCTAGTACGCAGTATTATAGTGGCTAAAGTGAGTCAAGCAAAATGTTTCTTAAGTAAGCTCAAAAATCATAAAAAGATTTTAATGAAAAACAGTTACATTTTTTGCTGAATAAGTAGATGAAAATCACATGGATGTATTTTATCTTTATCCATTAGTGTTTTACAATATTAAAAAGTACAAGGCAGCTGCCATTTACTCACGACTATTCTCCAGAATAGAGGATATTATTCATTATTCTCCTGCGAGGAAACCATACTTCATAGGTATGTGTTCCTGTATAAGCCCATTTTCTTTTGGAAGCGGAGCCCATTTTGCTTTGGAAACAGATGATATAAAAGTATAAGTTGTGCTTATACAACAAAGGTAATATGTAGCAGCACAACAGCAACTACACTCCACACATTGTTGGCGTCTGCTATAGCCTGTAGCCCCAGTACAGCATGGTGAACTTTGTACAATCATTAATGTTTTTCATTTGCTTGGATATTAAATTTCTGTTGAAACCTTTTGCTAGCACCAGTAATTGTAAAAGGAAATAGATTCACAAACAAGGTTAATGTAAAATTATAAAGTGTACATTCTTTTCTAGTGTCAACTGTGAAAAAAATATTTGTCAGGAAATGACTTAAATACATTTTGATGACTTAAAAAAAACTTATATTCTGACAACACTGTTAGAAATTTATGAGAACGGAGAAATTAAGACAAAAAAAACTGCAGCATAAATAAAGAAATGTTATAGGAGGTTGAAGAAGCTCCAATTTAAATTGTTGAAAAGTGTGTTTTCATTATAAGAAATGGAATAACGGGTGAAAGAAAATACTGATGCTAATAGTAAAAAATATTTTTTTAATAATTTATTTTTGTTCTAGAATTATAACTTTTGTGGCTGAAATGGATGAGCATAAAATCAATTATTAAAAATATCAGTAAAATTATAGCTAATTTTTTATTACATACAGTACAAGCAGCGTAATAATTATGATTACCGTACTTGACAAATATTTTCTTGCAAAATGTGTTTTCTGAAGTATATAGAATGGAATTACACTCACATTTTGATGATCAGTAAGACAGTCTGATGTAGTGCTGTATTAGAAGCCATTATACTTATACCTTAAGGGAACTATCTACCGGCTGGTAGCTGCAAAATTTAAATAGGAAATCCCATGTTAAGGAAATTTTGCCTTTGTGCGTTGATTATAAAGATAGGCATTTCAAACAAAACGTATTCTTAACAAATTATTTTTCAGAGAAGATCTCTACAAGCATATATTATGAATATAAACAGGCAGTATGTACTTTTTTGTAAAACAGAAATATAAAAAAAATCCCTGAAAACAGGCTGTACATGTTATGGAAACATCTCCGCTGTAGGGAACTTCTAAAACAGCTGTGAAGAATAGTTTGATTTAAAAGACTAGCTTTAAAATTAATGCACTGAGGTGAAATTACCTTACCATAGGATTTCCTATTTGAATTTCGCAACTGCCAATCGGTAGGCAGTGTCTTTATAAGACACTATTTAATCACATCTGATGTTCACAAGTTAACATTTTTTCAGGTACACAACCCACACCACCTACCTGAACAGTAACCTGGTTGCTGATAGGGGTCGAGGCAGCACCTACAGAAGTTCGTGGGACTATCGGTGGTTTGTTTCTGCGACGCTCCTCTCCCAACTTTTCTCTGAGTTCCAAGTTTTCCCTCTCAACAGTCGCCTGCTGCAACTTCAGTTCCGAGAGGGCAGAGAGAAGTTCAAGCTTCTGGGTTTCCAGTGACGAACGTGCAAGCATCTCCTATGAAGGAACAAAACAACATGTTCCATGATAACTTTCTCTTTATTATTTTCTTCACTTTTAAATAATCATAGTAACATATTACAACATAAATAATAAAATAACTATGTATTAAATACACACTTACCAGTCTTATTTAGACAAATGTTGACAAAAAGTATAGCCATGGAAACATCATGTACCGATTTTCAATCCTTCTAAAATTAAAGGTTGCATATTCAAATAAAATTTTTCACATAGGTGAGTATTAGATTGATTTCATGTAAACTTCTTGGAGCACTCTGATTTTACTTTGTCATATCACCATTCTAGGCTCATTTTATTGCAATAACTAATAAAAAGTAACAATTCTTTACGTAAATAACTATCACAGAGACAGCTTTGCCCAACCACAGGAAGTAAGATTTTCATTACAATGTGAACTGTATTACTAAAGTTGAAATCTTAACCTGAATGACAGTGCTTTATGTGAAAAGTATATATCACACACAAGTTTTTGTTTTGTGCAAATATCTAGCATAACCAGCAGGGGCGACTTGACAATGGATGGAGGGGCACGTATCCTCCCAATAAAATGTAACATGCCCCAGTAAATAAATGCTCTTTTAAAGATCTTTCTTCAATTATTTAAATGTAAATGTAACAAACATATTTGGTTATTAAATTCTGTATCACTAGGCTGCGAATAGCATCTCCTTACATTAGTGAGGACAATATTTTTCCTTGTAGCTTTGGGGAACAGGCGGTCTGTGCCCACACTGCTGTATATTTTTTCCTTGACGAAGGCACACGAGACTCTTGGAAATAGCCGAAGTGCAGTAGAATTGGGGCACGAGCCACCTCTGAACACGCTTTTTATGTAGTGATTTAACAGCTGAATAGATTGCAGGAGTGTCATCTGCAATGTGTTTTGAAACATTGCAACACATTATGTGCTGTTACTGTTACAGTATTATATTCATGGCTTGAGAATTTGTGAATATTTTGAAAATAACAGTGCATGATATCACAGTTTTTAAAGTTTGTGTATTATTCAGTTTTTAATTATACACAGCAGGTTTGTTGCTGTACCTGCGCGTGTGTCCGAATCTTGACGTCAAGTGACGTCACATTTACGCATGGTCTACAAATACATTGCCCGAAAATAAGCTTTCAGAATATGATACTTAGATCACAGTAAAGTCAGCACATTATTTGTTGTTACATAATGGTTTTTATATTGTTGAATTGTTGATTATATAGTGTTAGCGAAATGTGTGATTTGAATATTTATTTATCTTTATGATCTATTCCCTGAATGTTTTATTTCAAACTAGCTGA
This sequence comes from Dryococelus australis, assembly GCA_029891345.1. Lineage (NCBI taxonomy): Eukaryota > Metazoa > Arthropoda > Insecta > Phasmatodea > Phasmatidae > Dryococelus > Dryococelus australis. Next base: position 50,814,212 of record CM057003.1, read on the forward strand.
CCCGTGTGACTTCGTTCGCATGGTTTTTTGGAAGGAAAGGTTTACAGCCCATAGACAAAAAAGAAAGGAGAAATCACGAAAATTTAATTTTAATAATGCTTTCTTTTATGCAGTAGTCCTAGGAACAGCTTAATCCAGTACCTATTTACATACCTGATCATCATTTTTTCCGGAACCATTTGAGATATCCCAATGAAACAAAGACTAAGTTGGTCCTGGGGTTATTACCTATATACTGTGTAAAGTTTATCTCAATACGTAAAGTGGTTTCTGAGTTAAATCCGTTCAGACAGACAGGCACGAAAAGATTAACATTAGATATGGCTTAGTTATCAATTATACTACAGTATATGAAAAAATAATTAAAAGTGAAAAATTATAAAATTACAGACAGACACTTCTATTTTATTTAGTAGTGTAGATAAGTTCGGCAACTTACAAAAAAGAATTCTATTAAATGTCCATCCTTAATATTAAAAAGTTCAGACAGAACACATACTGCACTAATTACCATTTCATCACGTTTGTCTCGAGAAAATCAGAATTGCAAGTCTGTTGTTTACACTTTCAACATGAACATTCCATGAATGCACGTGAAAGTATCTGTAGTCTTCTTTTTTTACCATGTTATGACACAACTTGGGACAAAAGTTCGTTTTTCTGAATGCTTTGACTTGGGACATGGCGTTTTGGGGCAGTGCCATGACGTCAGAGGGTCATGTACACCAATCAGCGTATTCTTGTCCAAAGACTCAGGTTTGGATAGTATAACTGTAGACAGATCTTTACAGAACTTACATATAACATGCCGTATTCATTCAAAAAACAATATGAACAGAATAAAAAAATTTTTGGCAAGCAGTTCGTGTCATGACAGTAATTAAATTAATCATTTTGATCCTTCGAAACCACAACTTATTCTAACGCGAACCTATCACGCCCAAAAGAGAAATTATATATGTAATTTGAGTAAAAAAAAAATCCATAAAGTCATTTGGTTAGAAGGATACAATTATAAACCGCATTTTGTTTGTGTCTTTTTTTTTTGTTCTGACAATACGTGAGCGACTACAGGTGTCATCCACTTAAAACATTTGAATGATAAGTTAGAAAAAAAAAACATTTAGGTCACAAATTGCATTTGCAAAATGAAAATGGTAATGCTGGTCCAGGTAAATATAAGCAATCAGTTAGATGAAGTATAAGGAAGGTCAGTTAAAAAACAAAATTAACTAGTAGAAATAATAAATACATAATTTATATAATAAATAAATTCAATACATTTTGTGAATTTTTTTTAGCAGTTTTGGAAATCATGATGAAACAACTAAAAGTGAAAACCTGGGTGTGTTTAGATGTTTATTAGTTTGTTTCATCTTCAATAAAGTATTATATCATTTTTAACTTTGTGCCCTTCTTTGAAATTATTCCTGGATAATCAGAATGTATAAAAAAATATTTTCAAATGACTGACTCGCTTATCAATACACAACTGAAATTGCTGGATGCAAAAGCAGAAAATTTAAGGATACTTCCATCTCAAGATGAAGGCACCCACTAAGAGAGGATTTTTTGAAATTCAACTCCTAAGAGAGTGAAAATAGATCAAATATGTTTAGAGGACTTCTCAACAGCTCATTACCAGATGAGAGATCACAGTGCTCTTGGCATTAAAAGGTAGCCTATAAAAATACCTAAAAACTGACTTCAGTACTTCCTAAATTCAACCCCTTAGAAGGCCAAAGAGTTTTTTTATTTTTATTTTACTTTTAAAGAATACTTAATAGTTCAGTAACCCGATAAGATATTGCTATGTTCTTTGATTTAAAAAGTTGGCATTATAAATAACTAAAAACTAATTTCAGGATTTTTCCAAATTCAAATCCCTAAGGAGGTGAAAAATATTGGAATGTGTTTTCAATGACATGTATATCTATGATATTACATTGTTTCCATGCCTGTAACCTTCAAACAAACATGTTTTGTAACAATTTATCAAACAAAAAAATATGAATAGAAATTAAACCTGCCTCTTACTGAAAAAAATTAGTTTCATTTCCCTTACAGTTGCAGAAAAATGTTATCAGAACTGAGCAGTATCAATAATTAAATTGTCAGTGAAAAACACACACTGCTGTGTTCTTTCCCTTATAAAGTTTTACACTGTATCAGTGTTTAAATCACATTTCACACTGCACTAAATAATTTCACACATTTTCAATGAAGAGTAAACTGGGATATACAGTAAAACCTCTATATAATAAACCTCTTTATAAAAAAAACTTCTCTGTATCAAAATGTGTATTTGGTCCGGTCAAAATTGTATATGATAAAATGCATTTTCTACTCTTTATAACAAATCATTTTTCCCTCTTCGGCACAAAACTTCTTTACAACAAAGACTGAAAAGTGGAATTATATTTTCTTTCCTTTTATAGTTCTCCTTTTATACAAAATTTTACTCAGAACTGTAAGAAAAACCCTCCATTTGTCACATATTTCATATAAAAAATTAAATTTACAAAATCCATAATGTTATTTTAAGTAATGTAGAGGCTGCATTTTGTATGTACCAAGTAATTTTTTACAATAAGAGTTTTTATAACATATTTAAAATTTAAGAATTCTGCTAATTTTTGGTTAACATAACGTTGCTCCGAACAAAATTAGTGGCATATTTTTTTCTATGACAATGTTAATTTATTAATAGTGGCCATAATGGTTTACTGTATAAAAGTTCAAAAGAAAATCCATTTAATACATTTTTTATATAAATCAAAACAAAAGAACCAATGCAATTCAATTTCAGCAGCAATTAGATTAGAAATTGACTGCACGATAATAAAATAAACACATTAAATCACCTCTCTACAGAGCACCCCTCTATATCCAACACACAAAAATTTGGTCCCTTCAATTTTGTTATACAGAGGTTTACTAGTGTGTATTCCAGCTAAATAGTCACCACCTTCGCGTTGCAACATTTAATTGGTTTTTTTTTTTTTTTGCAAACAGAACCATCAGAACTACAAACTTGTAAATTACCTAAAAAAAACTGTCAAAATCCCATGTTATATAAATTGTACTGCCTTTTGTTTATATTTATTTTATAATGAATCTGACCTTTTATTCCCTAAAATAATATTCAACATAATTATAATATATTCCAGTAGCATTACAACTACAAATACTCAGATGACAGAAATCAATACACAATCTTTACTCCATAGTTGGGAAGTGAGCAACTCTGTGGCCTGCTCTAGAGTAAGCTCACCTAGCAACTATTAATCCTAGCACTCTAGAGCATAGCTCCTAATGTGGTATACAAGAGGTCCTCTGTTAAATGAAATGAGTAGCTACTGCATGTAGTAAATGCAGGTGAAGCCTAGTACAGAAAGCTAGTATACTATACATTTGTATTGAGCTTAGTACCATTTCTGTAAACAAGCACACAACATTAATAATCTGTTATAATTAATAGATTCAGGGCAAACTTTTTTGAGCTTATTGAGGATAACTACTTCACAGGAAACTTCCCTTTTGTATGAAGACTCTGTGGTATTTCATTCATAGCTGTAAGATGAGTATTGATCTTGGGGTGTCTGACGTGAAAAATGCTTTTGTGTGGTATATTTTTATACTGTAAAAGCAGGAGTGATCATTACGTATTTTTCCATTATACAATAAACCAATTTAAGTATGACATATGTATAGTCTAAAATCACAAAAGATATTTCCATAAAGTTACATACACAGCATCAATTCTGCCTGCTTTCATCCCTCTAAATTATATTGCTATGTACTTAATCAGTTCTTTGTTATACAATGTGATGGCGTCAGGTGAGACACGAGACGAACGATGACACAATTTACTTACGGTAGGTGGGCACCAGCGGTGCTTCCCAGACACCGCACTTCGAGACTCAGGGTTCTGTGTGTCTGTCTCACCCAAGAGTCTTTACAAAACACTGATCATTACTAAACATTTATCACTGAAAGAAAAGCGGGAGTTGTTGGGTTGATCCTAAAAATAAACACATGGACTTTTACACAGAGCAAAACACCTTTTATTGATTACCAAGTACAATATCGTGCCAGAAAGATGAATTAATGATTGAAACTCGAACGTGTCTAGCTAACTCCATTGGGTGCTTCCCCAACTCGCAATTAATCTAGCGCACTCCTAGATGGATGATTTTCTCCAGGGTGTTTGAGAACACAGCCTCCACAAGAATAGGGGTCCAGCCACTAGGATGGACTGTAGATTTTTCCTGGAGACAGGACATAGAGAATTACAGAATGAACACTAACACGTGTGATTATTTTCGTCGCTAACACGGACTCGTCGGGACGCATCTCCCAGCACATGGTGAGTGTGGTTACGGTCTGTACACATAGCCTGCTAGGACGGAGCACTGGGGGTTCGCACATGATAAGTTAAACTTGAGCGAACTATAGATTCCTTGGTGTGCCCCCTGTTTTAACAACAATCTCGACCTACCTACTCCAGGAAGAGTATAAAAGCTTTGAGCGCGCTCCTCCCCAAGTGGCAGCCAGCGGCAGCAGAGTGTCCCCGTTTGTGCAGAAGCGAACACTGATTGTAGATGTCAAGGGTCCGGGGAGCTCCGGCCTATCTAAAATCGTCACAGCTGTTTCATTTGTGAGCATAACCTCGGCAAGCAGCAGGGCAGCAATCCCTTTCTCGAGAACTCGTATAACTTAATAAGCAAGGCAAGGCTAGAGTCTTTCTATAATCATATTCTTATATTCTTATAACTAACTTAGCTTTCGTATATGTCAGTAGCCTCGTATGTCAGTATATTCATATCACCGTTTCTTGTATAACTGTAATCATTTAAGTTTTCTTAATTAACCTGTCAGTTCCAGAGTGCGTAAAATAAAGTAACTGTATTGAGATCGGTATTGTAGTATTGTGTTAAAGAATTGTTTTATATATATTTAAAGTATTGTAATAAATGTGTGTAGTTGACATCCCCTCTTTCAATGAATAGTTGTTAGTAATTGTTTCCCCACATACAGCCCCTACCTAACTGGAGTATACTAGAAATGAGGTGAGAGGAGCAGTGAGTAGTTTGAGTATTAGCTAAAGCCATAGTGTTAGGTACGCAGACTGCTACACACTGTACAAATTACACAAATAATGATGATACAACATGGGACACAATGTAAATAGGCACAATAAACACACAGCTGCGTGAAAGCATCATTAGATGGTGCGGATACCGCTGGATTAATTGCGTAGCGGATCACATGGTGCAGGTGAAATTGCAATATTTCTTAGTGAAAACTGTAAATTAATATTGGACAAAATGGTAGCGGTATTGGGAAAATTATTCCCCTTAAGATTCAAGCATACAAAAGCTTGTAGCACACCTGATGGTGGAAATCAAACATGTGCAAAAGACAGCGTTATCATACATACAAAAGCATCAATCGTGAAAAATACATAGAACCCTAAATAAAACTAAACATATTACCCTGAGGTTAATTATAGCACACGTAATATTACAAGAATATACCCTTAAAGCGCATGGATGGCGCAGATACAGACTTGGTGACATCAGACAGCGTGGCCATGGGTGATGTGGGCATAACACAACTAAACATGAAAAATATCCTCAAATCCATACATAGAAATATCGCCCTTAACATACATAGAAATATCGCAGAAATTACAATGAAACGCCTTTAGTGTAGGCGGAGGGTGCCTGATTTACAAGTTGCGTGAACCGCATGGTCTCTCCGACATCTTCTCTTCCTTCCCCCGTTTAAGTTCAAAAAGCCACAAGGGCTGCAAAAGATTAATTTAAGCAAAAGCATAATGCTGGGGAATGTCTGGCAAAATGTACGCAAAGCAAAATCTAACTCGGTGAAAAAATGTGAAGGGCATACGCGACAGCATCTTACCTCGCCAGCTCTTCTCAATGGACTGCCCAGAGGCAAGGGTCGCGTGGTCCTACCATGGCCGCCTACCGGGTACACACAAACGGGAGTGCTATGCACGCAGAGTATAACTTTTATTATCAAAAATAAATGGCACATAAAGAATTCAAGTACACAATCACCCTAAGCTTTTAAATTGTGAATTATCTGTGTTTGTTGATTGCTCCATTTTCAGACGTTTACGCCGGAATAACAACGTCCTTGTTCTTCGCACAGCGCACATTTTGAATTTGAACCAAACATGGTGCAACATTTCATGAACATACAATTTTAACATTTTAGAACACTTTGACCCTGAAATAAAATAGCGAGATATGATTTACACTTCAAAACAATAATCCCGTTATGGGAAAGTCCGTGTTATGGCCGCTTTACGCATGTGCTTACCCACGTGTCACGTGAGTGGTGAGCGCCATCATGGTCTGAACGTTGCTGGCTGTTAGCCGGCGTCAAATGCATGAAATGTTTCATAACTCACTAAAAATTATCATTTAATGGGGTTACTTTGCTCCTGAAATGTAACTTTGCACCACCTAAAATTGTTTCTGTGCCATATGGTGATGCAATAGCATGCATTGATTGTGTATTTAAAATTTAATGTATGAAATGTCCCAATATAGTTTGCTTTTCTTCTAGCAAACTGCATCGAAACAAACAGTATGAGTGATGCCAAGTTACAGTACTCTACAACTCCAGTACTAAATACATACAGCAAATTCATGTCTCATTCACGTGCCAGTTGCTGATGGTGATTGGTATCAAATCTAATTTACCCTCCAACATAATTTTGAAGTGCCATGCACAAAAAAGTCAACAATCCATATGTCTGAGCTTTAAAGTATGAATTGTTCAATGCGTGGGTGTTGAGAGTAGAGACCTTAAAGAAGGCGGTAAACATTGAGGTCTAGAGTACCAGCAAGTGAAATGAGGTGAAGATGAAGCAGCAACAGAATATAAAAGCAGGAGAAATTTCAAGGCCCCGACAAAATCAGCTGGTAAATGGCAATGTTGATTACGTTTCCTGTATGTGAAAATCTGGATGACTGTCTGGAGCTAAACTCTGTTTGCCTTGGTGGGAGAAGAGTAGTCCTACCACTACACTACTGTGGCCCCCTTGATCAATGTTAGAAATTACAAAAATGTGCAGCGAACACTATTCAATTATTAGATGTGTCACGCAGAACATTATTGAAGAAACATACTTTTTATCAGAATTGATATTTTTGTGTGCCAATCTATAAAAAATTAAGCAAAGGTTTTTTTCTTGGGAAGGTAAAACATCAATATTGGAATAAAAATTCCAGGGACTGCTCATTACCCAGGTGTAAACCTTGCTACTCAAAGGAATGATATGCAAAATATTTTGTTCATGCACTGTACGTATATTTTTGTGTAACATTTTGTTGCTTAAGAATCAACACTGCCTAAAGTGACATTGGGAAAATTATTACGAAAGAAAAAATCAGCTAAAATGTTATTTTTAAAATAAATATTAGTGTGGACTACACACACAATGTCGTGCAATAGTCTTTGGAACACATTTAACTCTCACATATTGTTTGATTATGGCAATAATAATTTTACAAAAACCACAGCATTGCAGTTGCCTAGTATCATTTCAGAAGCAATAAAAGTACTATTTCACGGATAATCTGTGAACTAATTAATTAATTCAGGAAATACACTCAACAAAATTTGGTAACACTGTAAGCATAACAGACATAATACTATCAATATATGCAGTGAAATTATTAACAACAGTGTTGATAAAATCCTAATGGGTAACATCTATCTTTCCCCCCCCCCAATATCAGTGGAAGATTTTAATAAATATTTCACTTTTTTGGAAGACATATTAATTAATTATCCCTACCAAATAGTAATAGTAGGTGATTTCAACATCCTATGCACCGATTGCAAAAATTTACATGCACAAAACATATCTTACTATTATAATAAAATCAAAAGCCAATTTCTATTATAAATAGTCAGTTCACTGAATCTAGATCAGTTTAATTTCACAAAATTTGATTCTGAATTATTAGACTTAATCTTTGCAAATTTTTTTTATACTGAGAGAAAATTCCAATGATTCTTTGGTGGGGGAAGATAAATTCCATCCAGCGCTTTGCTGTCAGATATCAATTGTAACAAACTTTTGCAATCTCAGCATTCATTATTATAATCTACATATATTTTTACTCCTTCTACACTGTCAATGTCAAACATTGTAATTTGCATATGTTTTTCACATATGTTTCATTTTTATTTATTTTTGTATATTTAGGATTTTGAATAATTAGATGTTAGAAGAATCTCAACAATTTATGTGTAAATTCCTTAGTTTGCTAGATTTTATTTTTGTTTGTATTTTAATTAATAATTCAACATTTTCATTTATTTTCTTGGTCTCACATTATTGTAATTGTTTCAGGGAATTTATTGCGTTATTCTTATTACCTTCTACGAGACCCGTAACTCTTTGACATAGCGAATTAGGCCGTTAGGATTGTGTCAGATTAGTTGTTTGAGTAGCAAGCCGTCCAATTGGCTGGCAGGTTCAAATCCTGCACCTCCATTGGCTAGCATGATAGCGTAGGGCTAGGCGGGTAATTTCAGTTAGGAGATCGCTCTCTCTGCTGCCATTTTTCAACAGGTTAAGACCTAAGTCAGGACGCACGTCCAGAAGTTGGACGTAGTATAGGTTTTTAAGTAGTATATTAGGGTGTATTAGTTTCTACAGCTTGCGTAGTTAATATTGTTTTGTTTCTACGTAGAGAAGTGTCATGTCAGCCCCTCCGTATTGTAAGCAGCTGTTTAGGAGCTTAGGTCAGTTAGTTAGACACTTTGACATTCCGTGAGCTGTAAAACACGTTAAGAAACACCTTAATTCTACGAAGTTTGTATACTACTCTACATTTTCCTGAGATCCCGTTCTGTTTTCTACTATAAATGGTATCATCCTACAAGTAAACTATTTTTCTACACTACTAGTTTTTCTACGAGTTTAGTCTACACGTCGTATAGGCCTAAGAGAGCGGCCATTTGTAATAGAACATTCTACACAACGCCATGTTGGCACTGCGTTTTTTTCACAGCTAAGAACCAGCATATTTTAACCATAATTTAACCTGAGAGATAGAGTTTTTATTGTTCTGCCACTAAACTAAGCCAAGTTTAATCGTTCAAATAATAATTTCAGACATTTTCATTAAGTGATTTTTTTTTAAAGTGACAAACTGACACGTCAGGCTAGTGAACATTTTTCTAAAATAAGGGTATTGTTAACAACCGTTATGTCTGACCACTTCCTATCGGCAGTTCTAGTTCGACTGATTTTCATAAACCCTTTGCTATTGCCATTCAGGGCTGGTTGTTTGTTACATTTCCCAGCATTCATTTTTAAGTTTACACATATCTGAATATTTTTATTGAATAAAAGGCTAATTGCTGGAAACTTTATATAGTCTGAAGTCTTTTCCTATTTGCATGAATAATCACTTCCTCGCCTTCACTGATAACCCAGTTCTGCATAATTTCTGTATGTCCTTATGGAAAGTAAGTTGCATAATTTTCAGAGTGTGACAAATGGTCACTGATTCAAGTAAGTGTGGTAAACTAAGGTGAGTGTTCTTTGAATCGAACGTATGGTTCTCAAGCCTGCAAGAGGCAAGCAGACGTTTTCCTCAGGCGAGAAATATTCTACTATCACACTGCTCAGTTGTAATAAATGTGGCCAACAATATACCTAACCTAAAACATGATATCAACACATGCTTATATTTCACACTGTTTTATAAGCCTATGGGAGAGTATGGTTATGCAAACAGATCAATAGTACACTGCCGTTATTCCACACCTTGTCATGTATTTTATATTCAGTGCCGCATGGTAATATACTGTTTGCTCATATTTTATGTTAATACTAAGTACTTGGAAACGGCCTACAGCACAAGCTGCAGACACACGTGGCAGGGCACTTGACACTGTGTGATGCATGTACTGCAGGCAAGCTACATGTAAGTTTTTCAGTAACATGGTGTGCATTAACTATAGTAATATTCTGGCTATATTGAAACAGGGAAATACTACGGCTTCGTGTTAATTTATTATGTGAATGTATGTTTACACTTCACAGTGGAATCTGACAGGCCTTATAAAGTCAAAGATAAGCGTATCCATATCAGGAATTACCATAAGGGTGATTACTTATATTTATATTATGCTATTAACAATTTTGATTGGTTTCTCCTGTATCAGATGGCAGACGTTAACTCAATGGTTGACTTTGTAACCAGCAATCTACAATCGCTAATAAATATTTTTATCTCGAATTCAATATCCTGTTTGGTTTACCCCAGATTTAAAAAAAAAAAACGCGCGCGCGCACGCGCGCGCGCACACACACACACACACACACACACACACACACACACACACACACACACACACACACACACACACACACACACACACACACACACACACACACACACACACACCACACGCACACGCACACGCACACGCACACGCACACGCACACGCACACGCACACGCACACGCACACGCACACGCGCACGCGCACGCGCACGCGCACGCGCACGCGCACGCGCACGCGCACGGGGGCACGCGCACGCGCACGCGCACGCGCACGCGCACGCACGCACGCGCACGCAGCACGCACGACACACACGCACCACACACCACCACACACACCACACAACACACACACACACACACACACACACACACACACACACACACACACACACACACCACACACACACACACACAACACACACACACACACACACACACACACACAACACACACACACACACACCTCTCTCTCTCTCTCTCTCTCTCTCTCACAAATACATTACTCTCGCTTTTCTGAATTAAGGAAAACTGTTAAAAGTAAAATTACTTCTGCAAAAATTAATTGGCAAGACAGTCTTATGGGCAATCAAAAAACTAAAAAGTAGTAAAGCCACAGGATGTAATGATATACCAAATTTTATTATCAAAGGATGTGCTCATATTCTTACCCCATTAACCAACATATTCAACTCTAGTCTAGAGAGTGGCATTCATCCCAGTATTTGGAAGTGAACGGTAGTAGTTCCAATTTTTAAAAAGGGAAATAAGCTTGAGGTAAATAACTACAAACCAATTTCCTTGCTTTGTAGTTTATCAAAGGTCTTTAAAAAGGTAATTTTTAAACATCTTCTTTTTTCACTAAAGAAAATGGTTTTCAATCAGGTAGAACAACAACTTCAAATTTATTCAATTTTGTTGATGATCTTTATGCTAATATAACTTCATGAAAACAAATAGATGCTATATATTTTGACCTGCAAAAATCTTTCGACTCATGTCAACACAAAATTATTATACATAAATTAAAAACTTTTGGACTTGATCACTCATATATTAAATGGTTTACAAATGATCTTTCAAATAGAACCTTTGTGGTTAAAGTAAATAACTCTTTTTGTAGTCCTAGTGCAGTATATTCCGGTGTTCCTCAAAGAAGCACTTTAGCACCGTTACTTTTCAATGTTTTTATTAACACTATCATCAGTGTGCTGGGTCATTCCAATGCACTCCTTTATGCTGATGATCTTAAGATCTATAAAAATATTGAGAATGTAACTGACTGCTTATTGCTACAAGAGGATATTATAGCCATTAACAACTGGTGTATTGTGAACAACATGAAACTTAACATTGACCAAACAACTTGTATAATATTCACAAGGAAGACCAATCCGTTAATATATAACTATCAGGTTAATAGCATTACCACAAAACGAGAAGATTTTGTTAGAGACCTAGGTGTCCTACTTGATTCTAAACCCTATAGAAAGTATACAAAAAAAATCTGTTTAAACCAATTCATATGAGATTCCTCTTGCAATTAGATTTAATTACAGTTTTGAATTAGACAGGTTTAATACGTTAACTCTCTATGGCTGTAATATTCATGACTGTCTGTTTCTTGTTAATGCTTTTTTATCCTTCACCGCTGTTCATAACAAAGTGGGATTAAAAATCCCAGCGCATATACTTAGATCCTTTGCTACTTTCTCTTCTTGTATATACAAGAAAGACTTAATCAATAGATATATTATACTGTACAATAAATATTTCTCAGAATTTGACCCTTTTTTGGGTAATAAAATTTCCTATACTGATTTGGTAAAACATTACAAGTGATACGTTTATATTTCCACTTGAAACACTTCTGTATGTATTCGGGTATTTTTGTTACCTATAAGATTTCATAAATTAAAATAATTAATTATTTGGATAAAACTTATAATGATTATGAACTCCAACTTTAGTAATTCGTATTAACATTTATATTGTATCCATGTTAATGTTTTTGTTTTGTTATATGTTTGTTTGTGTGCTGTTTTGTGTCTATTTGGTGGTGGCCTGTAGGTGTGATGTAGTTGTTGTGTGTTTATGTATTAGTGTACCCCTATCAAGGCTTTTGCTGTTCGGGGGCACTTTAAATGTGCCAATAAAAAAAATTCACCATAACAATGAAAATACCAATTAATGCACATAATAATGATGCATAGGCTATTCACTGTAAAGTGAACACTTTTGAAAGTAGTCTCCTTTGAAATAATAGTCAATAAATGTGTTTTATTTTAGCCTTAGAAGTTGACTTCCGAGTGCGATGGAATATACACACTGTATTTATTTCTCGCATGGCAATATTTTTTTAGTAAAGGTGGTTAAAGTATAAAAAAATGGCTGGAAGGAAAAAGTAACCAGGGCCTCAAAAGTGCTCACTTTACCTTGAACAGCCTATACAAGTGAAGATCAAAGGTACATATCTAATACTGTCAGACACATGATACATTTATACAATTAAAAGGCACAAAAATTACACAATAAATCTGTGCTGTGTGCTTGTGTGCAAAAATATATATATGAACCCGGATGGATCTGAACATATCTGAGGTAAAATTTACTTTGTCAAATATTATAAATCCAGAAAATCCATAATGTATTCTACATTTTAAAATTTCATTTTGTTAGTGGGAGAAATTCATGTTAAATTCTGCATGTCTTGTTTTAATTGTCTGTAGTTTCAAATACAATAAACAGATATTATTTAGAGAAATAAAGATCACCATTATACACAATGATTATATCTGCAAGTAATGTGGCTGTATGACTATCCTTATCAAAGCGAAAGTAACAAAAAACAGCAGCAAGTGGTAAACTTGATGTGAAGCAGTTCCAAGTACAAGTGTTTTAAAATGATACTGTATTTGATATGGACCATTCATTACACTACTAGACACACCAGTTCTCAAGAGGTTATAAATAAGTAAATAAGTAAATAAAAAAATAAAAAAATATCACATTACAAGTAATATGCCCTGCATTTTCCCAAAATGCCCTAGCTTTCCTAAAAACTACTTAAATTTTCCTAAAATGTCCTACATTTTAGACCAGCAATTTAATAAAACCTTTTGTAACGCCAGGGTTGCTCAGGAGGGGGAGAGGAAGCAAATTGGACATTTTGCCCAAGGGCCCCGGGTTCCTCAAAGCCATTAAAATAAGGATTTTTGTATAATTTACTGACATTGCCACGTGGCGATGTGAAACCTATTCGTGAAATAATGTATACGATTTAGAATACAATAAAATTATGGAGAGCATTAGACAGGCAAGTACAGTGTCGCGACTGGGTTTAAAACAGGAAACTTTTTGTATCAGATACAGTTCTTTACAATATTTTAAGGAGAAAATTTCCTAAACATAACGTTTATTAGCTGGACAGCAAAGAGTAAACCGGTAATGTAGAATAAAAAGTGTACCCAAGTCATATTCAAAGTACTTTGTGTCACGTCAAATAGGGCACCCCAATAATATCTTTGGCCCAGGCCCCCAAAATCCCCTGGGTGGCCCACTACATTGCATAATGCAGGTTAAATTAGTTTGGGACTCACATACATGATAATTTGCTCAGTATGCTACATTAAAGACGATGGAAATAAATTCTTAGAACAGAAATAACAACTCACTCTCTGCAGAACTTCTTCTGTGTTGTTCAGCTGCTTCTTCTTCTCCTCCAACATCTTCTCAAGGTCACAAATCTTATCTGACTGGGCATCAATTTGTTCATTGAGAACTGTCACCTGCAGCTGCAACGAGTCCTTGTCACACTCCAGCCTCTTCAACCGCTCTTCAATTTCTCCAGGAGGCTGGAAAATAATTTACAAATGAGCTTTCCAGTTGCCAAGTCATTTAAATGGCTTACATTCACAACCTGAACCAGTACTGATATACACATATTGGTCACTTTTCTAACACAATGAAAGTCATGAAATTCTACATATTTCTATAAAATGTGTAATTGCACACAAAAATTTGTGAATTTTAGTAATGGATTAAAGGCTTAAAAAATATAAATTAAAATTATTTAATTTATCCTTTAAGTGTTTGTGACTAATAAAAGCTGGGGGAAAAAAACATCAACTTAAGGGGGAAAAATTTTTGTGGAGCTATCTTTAACATCCTGTATTAATATTTAACATGGAAACCACTGAAAGGGCCGCAAATGTATGGTTGTGTTTACGACCACAACATGTTCTTTGAAAAGCATGAGCTTTGAATAAAAAGGCAATAAGCACTATTTTCCCTAAGCAGTATGAATGTGAATACCAGAAGGAAAAGCAGTTTTTCCTTAAATGTTACAAACATGAGAAGCGGTGACATATAAATCTCTTGAATATTTTACGGTACTCTACTAAACCATAAAATACCAACATATAACTCATAAATTTTAACTACTCTATTAAATGTTAATGTTCAGTCGTTTTATTATACATGCAAAAGACAACAATGCACATGCACAAGTTATTGTGCAATAAAAGTCAGTCCTATACACGTACACACGCATTGTCCACACGCACAGTTATTTGTTATAATTGATTATTAAGAACATAACAATCATGGGTAAGATAAAACAAATATACAAAAATTATGTCGAAATTAGTTTTAATTATGACAGCCTTATTTATTAGACACACATTTTGTAATTAAAATAATAAATAACAAGTAACAAATACACAACCAAGCAAAATAATAAGCAAACACACCAAAATAATAATAAAAATATTATGAATTTCAGAAATTTACTTTAGTATTCAATACAGTCACAAATAACTCTTCTAGTTCCATCATTTCATGTCCATAATTCTAACCCTGTGCTCCATACATGGAAAATATCATCAAGAAGAATTTCTTATAAATCGTGCAATTAATGCTAAATAAAATACAAGATTTATGTACAGTGCTGATATATCAATTAGACAGTGGCAGAGGGGGAAAAAGTCAAAGATGCTCCAGTGCCAAGAGGAACTGTGAAATATTTAAAAATTTTCCTGCAGGGCTTTTTCAAAATGAAGTAGCTCACATGTCATTCATAGAATCTCTTAAGCCTATAGCGTCAATTTCTTCTTTAAAAAAATTTCACTCACAACACACAACAAATACATTGACATAATTAAAAGTACTCTTGCACAAATTTATATTTTTCAAGTTTACTGCCAACAGCAATGGTCAAAATTTTCTTAATGTTGGTTGAACTCATCCAATTCGATAACGGCCAAATCCAAACAAAGTTATGTTCACGCACAATCACCTTTCACTTTGCAAATAAATTAATAACAATATCAGTGACATACGAACTGTGTTAATGCACTGATGCACAGGATTTTCCACATCCCAGCATTTTAATAGGAATGACATTGTGGAATATAAAATTATATTAAATGAATATATAATAAAAAAATTACATTTCTATTGTAAAATTCATGAAGTAAAACAACTAGATTAAAAGTAAAAGTTTAAATTTTCTTAATTTTTTTACAATAAGCATATTAAAATATTAATAAGTATCAAATATTCAACCCCAACTCACAACTCGCAAATTCACACTTTCAAACATAACAAATCTTACTGTAACTTACTAACCCATAGCAAAGCAAGATTAAATTATCAGGCGGCACTTTCATTTGCGAACACACTTGATACCCAAACGATAAAACCTCAGGTAAGAGAGACTTCAAGCTAACTTGCTGGTATGTCACAGCAATCTCCTACCATATAACAATGTTTTGAAAACTTGCAGACTCCACTACACATAAAGACATCATCTTCAAATTAGGTATATTTTTGTGTTACAAAATCATGCATCCTTTTAAATCAATAAAACACCATAATTTAAATAACACACAATTTAATAATTTCAACACTTGTTAAACAGTTTGATGAGTAAAAAAAAATTATTTGGATAAATGCATACAGATGGTTACCAATTCCAGATACATGAAAAATTTTATTCAGACTCGATACAAACACAGCATAACATCAGCCAAGATGTATTTTCTGGCTTTCATATAAAGAATATTAGTACAGTAGGAATACCAGACAGAAACTTATATAAAAAAAACAGTAAATAATATCATAAACATGCAAATATACATATCTTAAAATATAAAGTAGTTCCACTACTAATATGTTAGTAAAATTATCAAGTAGTTTGCTATGAAATCACCAATATTTAGCTACAAGCTTGTTTTTTCTGGTTTTTAACAATTTATACAGCATGTGTACTGCATTAAAAACATTGGTTTCCTGAAATAGGAACACTTTATAAAAAGACTACAAACTAGCATTCTGAATCATATATTTGAAATACATTTCCATAAGCACAAACCTTCAACCCATTAGTTTTTACATCAAGATGAACACATGTTTCAAACCTACCAAGATAAATTTCCATCTGCAAGCTCATAAACCAGAAATGTTTAGAGCTGCCACTCCTCCCACCAAGAAATTTTACAGATTTACACATATAAATGTTGTAATGTGGGACATGGAAAAACATTTGTAGTAGAATTTTTTTTTAACGAATTAACTTATAGGTAGTGAAACCAAAAATATGAATACATCCCCATTTAATTCTTCATCAACAAGTACAAAATTGCAAAACATTATTATCATACAGCAGAGCACTTTTTATGAAATACAAAATTTCTTAATGTTTCGAGACACCCGGGAATTTAACTAAAGAATATAAAGAATCCTTATGCTGTTTTGTGAAAAATTACCTAATTTGGATGATAAAGGCCATAGTGTATTATGTAAGGCTTATTTCATAAAAAAGAACAACGCACCAGCTTAACAAATCATGTTCAAAACAATACGTTCCATTGATGAACTGTAAAACTGTATTACCCAATCTCAACAAAAGTTGGTGAGGACCAAATTTAGGCTGAACATGAAACAAATTTTGCTACTTTGTTTACTCTTTCATTCCACACTGAAATGTAAGCACAAACAAAAGAAGGCTGAAGATATATATGATAAAAGTTTGTACAAAAATGTCTCGCATGAAATTTCAGTCAAACTTAATATTTTAATGCACTCCAGTTTTTATCAATGACAAATATTTACTGAATTTTCTTTTTTGTTCATAACTACTAAAAACTTTCAGTTCCTGAACAACCACTATGCAGTAAAGCAAAGATAAGATATGGTTGTGGACCAAAAAAAATAAAATAAAGATAAATGTAAGAAAAACTAAGGTATTGAGGTTCACAAGGAAGAAGATGATAAGCAGGGACATGTACAGATGGGAGGGACAAGAGATAGAAGAAGCAGCAGAATATAAGTATCTAGGGATTGCACTGCAGGGAGACCTCAGGTGGAAAAAACAGGTAGAGAGGGTGGTAGCAAAGGGAAGAAGGGCTCTGGGTATGCTGGGAAGGGTGCTGAATACAGTCAGCTGTGAGGTGAAGGAGAAGGCGTATGGCACAATGGTACGGCCAATGTTAGAATATGCTGCAGCAATATGGGACCCGTATGTGGAGGTGGATGTGCAAGAACTGGAAAACGTGCAGAGAAAGGCAGCAAGATGGGTGAAGGGTAGGTGGAGAAAGCAAGGGCAGGATGATGAGGAAGAAGGGAACTACAGGCCATCAGTGATGATGAAAGAAATGGGATGGAGCTCATTGAAGGACAGGAGGAAAGTTGAACAGTTAGTCAGGATGTACAGGGTGGTGAATGAAGAGGGAGGATGGGGAGGGCTACACTGCAAGCTAAGTAAGGGGGTGTTTAGGGGAAGAGGAAATAACAGTGAGAAGCTTCAGAGGGTGTGGAGGAGAACGGAGCGGGGTAGGCAGTCCATGCTTGTGAGGTCTGTGAGGGAGTGGAATGTGTTGAGGGAAGAATTGGTATCTGTGAGAGGGGTTGGTAAATTCAGGAAGGGAGTGGAAAAGGAGTTGGTTGGGTGAAGGAGAGTTGAGAGAGCTCGCCACCGGGCGTTAGCCTAATTGCGAGTGTATGTATATATGTATGTATGTAAACAAACACTTGATACAGCATGTTTAAATTTCAGTCCATTAAATATTTAGACCAAATTCTCTTTTTGAATTCTATGTTAAAGTAAAATTTTCAGGGCAGATTGGATTATCACTTGTGGTCTTGTCTAAAAGTTCAATACAATAATAATTAAATTTGGAGTAAAATTTTAGTCTTGAAATGTATGCCCCACATGTTAATTTTAAATGGGAGCCTGAATACAATTATTTGCATTACAAGCATGTTATTCTACAAGTTCTGGGTGAAAATGCTGGAAACCCACAGAATGATCAATTTTTGCTAAAATCATGTGAATGATTTAAACTTTAAAGTCTTACATATAGTTGTAAACTTTCAACCCCATAAATCTTCCTTGTTTTCTACCTCCAAGTAAGAGTGAAAACTTCTCTCTCCTGAAAAAGTGCATGAATAAATAAAATTATAGGCCTATTCATAGGTTACAAGTAAAGAAGTACTATGAGAGATACATACTTTTCTTTTGATTACATATGGGCAGTGCACACCACACAAGATTCAAGTACATAATTTATATATAGGAGCAGATTCTTAACTGTGAAACCAAATTTTGACCATTAACGTACATATTCACCACAAAATCATCAAATCAGATAAGAAAATCATCTGATATTTTTTAACGAGTCTAATATGCTAGAAACTAATGAAGGTCTAACCACTGCTCACTCTCAAAACAGTGGAATCATACAAAACACAAGTAACTTTTAATCAACAGCTAAGATTCCATCTTGGTATTTATTTTATTTTTTTCTCAAATTGGATATAACTTTACTCTGCTCTGAGTTAATGTTAATGTTAGTGTATTAAAAGTTTTTGAGACACATTCAACAAGTTTAGAATTAGGCATTAAAGCAATGGTTCAGCAAATTTTTAGCAAAACAGCAGATGCAAACGAAAAGCAACAGAAACACATACTGTAAATTAAATCTTGTGGCATAGACCTACAATATATTTAACTGTAATCAAATTTACAAGTAGGGCCCATGGAATTAATTTTTTTGGTAGCACTGTATAGTCAAGCACATTAAAAAGGGCTTTGAAAGATGGTACCTTAAAATAAAATATGCCAGAATTATTTTCATCAAAATGCAACACTACCTGATCTCTGCAGTCTATTGAATAGTAATTAAGAGAGAGATAATGGCACTGCATGCATAACTAGTAATGCTAAATTAATAAAGGCTGTTCACCGTAAAGTGAGCACTTTTTAAGGCCCTCACAAAAGGCATTAACCCCTAGTAAATATATTTCATTGCAGCCTCAAACGTTAAATTTTGACAGTTATGAAAAGTATACACTCTGTTTATTAGTCATATCGCAATGTTTACATTAAAAAGTGGCGGAAAGGTAGAAATTAATTGAAAGGAAAAATTTAGCAGGGCCTTAAAAAGTGCTCACTTTACCGTAAACAGCCTATAGTTAAATTTTATACTATTTTATAACAGTTATTTGTTATATAAGCACTAAAAAAGCCAACCTTCATAAACACACTTTATATCAAAAGAAAGTAAATAAACTACCATTTATAAGATGCCTGACAGCCTATTGGGAATAACGTAATTTTAAGGAAAAGTGAACAGGCATCTGCTGGAGTGTCTTGCTGTAAAAACAGAATTTTTCAAAACCTTAATAACTTCAGATGAATGTCGTCCATTTTGCCCAATTTGTGGCAACAGAAGCTAATGGTAATTTTATCCAAAGTAAAAATTTGGATTGTGCAGTCCATGACCATCTCTCTTAACACAAACAAAAACTGTGGACATATGCTTTTACTTCCTCATATCTTATGGCGTCAAAAGAGACTTAAAAATTGTAGCAATTGTGCATCTGTGCCATTAGGCCTACATAACAATGCAACATATGAAGAAATGTACTGTATTAAGTGAATTTCTATGAAAACTGCTTCATAGGCAGTTCATGGTTCATTAAATCACTTTAATGGTTTTTAATGTCAATTTATCATCTACTGAAAATAAAAATTATATTGGATTTACAACAATTTGGATAAAATATTATGCTGGATTTTACTGAATAACAAAGAAAACTGTTTTACTTCTCTAGCTTATGATTTCCGTAGTTAAAATTTTGTAAAACACTGAATTACAACAAATGGTTTAAACAGTGATCAGCTAACCTTAGACACATGCCTCCACCCGTATGCGTGCTGCTCACATTGGCAGCACAGTGGAATGGTGCGGTGGCTGCAACAATGGTTCAAGTCTCCCACACTGTCGTTCAGATGGCGGTGGACGTCCAGCCGGCCTGCACTGCCGTAATAGTGGTGGGGAAGTTCCCCATACTGGTACGACTCGCAGCAGCAGCATGTTGGAGGACTCCAATGGTAGTTGTGTGGGGGTCGCGATGGTGAGCGGTAGCGAGGGGAATGTGGCAGCACGGTTGACTTGGACTTCTGGTCCCGCTGCAGCCTCCCACCGCTGTGGTGCCGGCGGTGGTCCAAGCTGCTGGACTTGTCACGGCCCTGCGGAGGCAGTTTCGATGTGCCATTTCCTTGATGCAAGGAACCAAAAGGGCTGTTGCTGTGGCTATGATACTGCATCACATCATCAGCGGCATTCACATTGTGGTACTGACTAGCATGGTTCGCGGATGAACACTTTCTGTCACACCCTGCAAACTTGGAATGAGGTAATGGATCTGTAGATGAAGATTCATCTTTGTGCCTGTGCTCGGCAATACTGTCCAAACTGATATTGTCAATGCTACTCGTGGGAGACAGTGGGTCTAATGCTCTCGTTTCTTCATTTAACATGCCCCCATGGACTTGCGATGAATCATTTCCCTTTGTAGATGAACTGCAAATCCACTGGAAGTCTTTTTTGCAGCCTGTTGTTAGGTCTGTGAATTTATGGTAAAACATAAAAACTTTGAATTACTCAATGAACATTAATTTGAAGAGAATAACACAAAAACTTAATTTGTTTTAACATAATCCTTTTTTTACTTTACATGCTACCTGTAAGTAATCTGTTCACTTTAAGCAACATTTTCTACTTACTACTTAAAGAAATAAAAGCAAACCAAGTAACAAAAAAATTGTCTATAGTATTTTTTTTTAATTTGCGATATTCTTTCATTGCACAGGCACACCTTTTTTACAATGACGACTTTCATGACCACCCTCGTCTTCTGAAGATGACAAATCAGAAGATGAAGTTCTGTGCGTCGATTCTGAGCCAGTCCACACAGGAAGCCCACACTTGAGTGTTGATTCATCATCTGGACTGGAATCGTTCCCACCTAACCAACAACACCGACATTCTACCACAAAATCCTTCTATGTGCGAGTCAAGTATTATTTTTCTGCTTGGTCTTAGTTTCCAGTCATTCAGAAATTCAAACAAATTAACTGACATCCAAGATACTATACTTTGAGTAAACATATAAAACATGTTCCCCAAATCCTAATGCTAGTCTAACTTTTGTAACATTTTTAGTGATTTGCCTTCACCTTTTACATGATTTAATATTACAACTGTAAAACATTGTCTACACCAGTACGTTCCTCACAAACTGTCGAAAATTACAACATAAGCTCAAAATCCAACTATAAATATGACTACAGAAAATACTTGAATATCTGCTTTCAGAAATTTATAAGAGCTTGGAAATAAGTATAAAATTTCGAAAAATGTTGTCAAACTCAAAATACTGCCAATGCTGAAAGCTGGACTGACTATAATGGCATCTGTCATTTAAAATGCTATGTCACGTACAAATTGTACACACATATTGTACTTACATTTACTGCATACAGAATGTACAATAAAACCATCCATGTAACTCACTGAAGTCAGACAACCATCGTAACATCAATAAAACATGTCAGAAGTTGAAGTCAGCAGTACGCATCAGGCTATTTTTGCAGGAGGAACTATAAACACACATCTGGCTACTGTCCAGAGAGAGAGAGGGAGACTTAGCACCATGAGAGAGAAGAAAGATAATGGATTCCAAGTTTCAGTTCCTTCACTACAGAATCATTTGCTACTATGTCACACAATGTGACTTTTCTTTGTGAATACAAATACTTTTTCCGAACACTATGCATCATTATTATACAACTCAGTGAACCCAAAAATCTGAAACCACTGTGCAAAAAAATGTTTCACTGTTAATACACTCCTGGCATTCAAACAACGTGGTGTATCAACACAATGCAAAATTATATTACATTTTTACAAGTAAAAACTTGGTACAGTTAAAGATTTTAAAAATGCACTTTTCAATAGTTGTATTAAATAGGAAAATTTTAGTAATATAAATTTTTATTAATTCTCTACATCTGAGGTTTATCCTCTATAGAAAAAACTATCACAAAGATGTTAAAAGTAAGCTACTCAATAGGTTCCCTCATCCTGATGTTGAAGAATAGATTAAATTGATTTACATTTAACTATTTTCTTCACATCATCTACGGTTTCAACTTTTGGGAATCACTATCGCAGCACACTGATTATACAGGTTGGGCTTGTCTAAACCCAATTCTTGAACATGAAAATCTTTAAGACATAGGCCCTATGTAAACTGTAGCAAAAAAATTAAATTGTCAATAAAAAGTTTTTCTTGCACAATTTTATAATAAAAAGGCATAAAAGATAATGAATTATAAGCAGCACATAACCTTCTGTATTTCTTAGTTCACCACCTTCACTGCTGTCACTGTCTATCTGTTCTTCAGTTTGGAAATCTGCCAAAAAATGCACATGGTGAGTGTGACGTACATGTGTGTGCACAACAATCTACTCGTCGCCAGCAGCTGCTTTCCCTGACGAGAAACTTGACCCACATAGAGATATAAGTTAGCAACAATGGCTCTGGTATAATGATCTAGCTACAAAGTTTAAAAGTTTTCGTACTTAAAAAAAAACTGTCAGTTCTGATTGCCTGCAGTGTGTCAGATCCTTCTTTGAGCATTTTGTTACAGCAAATGGCACAAAAAAGTAGACACATAACCGACACATAAACCAAATCACTGGAAACATTCTTTGCATATATGAATTTTGTTAAACAAAAATTGCTACCAGAATACATCAAAACGTAGTTGTTATGGTCCCTTTTTTATTACAACTATATTTTCTAAACTCATTGAAAGATATAATAATTTCAGAGTTTAAAATACAGTGCATTAAGAAATTCATAAATATTTTATGTTTACTGGTGAACTCTGACAAAAGTATTGACACAAAATAAGTTTGTAAAAAGTATACATTTCTTCCACACAAGCAAACACATAGTAATAAGATTTTGGAATTATCAGAAATTTTTGCATTTCTTAATTTGTGTCCAAGTGGATGTCTATGAAAGGAAATTTAAGTTTGCAAATATTATTTTTCGCTATGTATTTTATATAATATATCATTAGAAACTACAAAAAAAGGGAGTGTTAACGGCATTCTCGAGGATTTCTAAACTACGTCATGAACAAGCAGGTGGAAATGACTAACGTGTCCCTAGATAAATAATGCTGTGCCACGTGCGCACGCCTTACAGAAAAAACCGGCGGATCGTACACAAAGGGCCGCGACAAAGACGAAAGAGAGAGAGACAGGGACCGCAGCTGCTGCACACGAGGGTCACAGAAATCGTGCTCTCCACCTTGACGGCCTCCAGCCGCCGCCGCCGCCGACTGCCTTCCCGCCCCGCCCCCGGGGATCATGCCACCGTCTCCGGACTGCTTCTCCAGCGTGGCGAGGGCGGCGGCCACCAGGGGCCCCAGGTTCCCGCGCCGCACTAGCTCCATGCCGCGCGCGCACGCGGACACGACGCCGACGACGACCCGCAGCTATTTTTGGAACTTCGCCGCCCCATGCCCGGCGGCAGTCCCCTTCTCCTCCCTCACCCCTTCACCCACACACGAATTTTTTATCCTTCCAGCTTGCCATCAGATTGTTTTTAAAAATACTCCACGGCGCAAGCTCACCCCGCCACGTCTCCGGAGACTACCTGCAGGTCCGGGGCGCCGAAGACGTCCCGGCCGAGCCACACGCGAACAATGCCCATCTCTGCCACCGCGTGCGCGGCGCCGTAATTGGACGTTTCCCCTGGGAAGTGAAACCGCGACCTCCCGAGTGCTCCGCGCCCGCCTTGCGAACTGGATCTGCCGACTTCCCACGGCGGTAAACGTTCCGGAAAACGGAGCTAACCGTCCCGACCGCGACACACGCTCGACGACCGACCAACGTCTGACGGCGAGCCTCCGATAGAGGTGAGAGAGCCGAGGAGTGTGCTAACGAGGAAGTGACGTCACGCCGCGGCTGGCACGAGTCGGCAGCGCTCCCTGCGTGCGGATAAAATTAGTCGCCGTCGGCTTCGCCCGCCCGTATTTACAGGGCCCCCGCGCTCCCGACCGCCAAGACAAATCCGTTTTATCATCCCCTCCACCCCGTGGTCGCCATTCCTAAAAGCCCACAGAGAAGAAAAGAAACGGGCGTGTTCCCAAAGGACACAGATGCCGTGTTCCAAGTCTGAAAAGCTGACCGAATGCGCGTGCGGTCGATTTTAGCTACATCCACGAGTTCTACAATCTCACAACCAGCGTAGTCGAGATTATCCGTTGACTAACTCAGGGTAATTTCTTATCTGCAACTAATCGCTAATGAAGACATTTACCGGCTTATTTTATAAATATCACGATTTAGTGATATTTGATGAGAAAATCAATGTTATTCATATTTAATATTCGGCAAATAAACTGGCTACATTTGTTTCATCCCGTCTATAAAAAAATAGTTAGGAATTATTGTGACTTCAAGAAAGAGGTAAGATGACCGAAAAACAATAGAGAATATTAAAAAGTTTGAATCCTGCCATTTTACTGGGAAAGAAATTCTACAGAGGCACATCGGTGGCACTCCAAAACTTAACGAAGCTAAATAATGGGATAGATGCAAAGGCAGAGCTATAATTATTCTAATTACATACAGCCTATAAAAAAACTAACCTAACAACAAAAATATCGGGATGTTCGTAAAATAATGTAAACAAAGTGTAAACCACTTTGGACCGAACATATCGGAGGAAAATATGCATGTGACAGGTAGTAATGGGTTCGATTCCGCACCCAGCCTGTATTTTTTAATTTATGACGTGGACAATGAACTGAAACATGGTTGGAATCGCTATTTTATACCGTGGGAGGTACTTTTGAGAAATGCCCGTGCACCACACATCCTTTTAATAAACACTTCTGACAGAACATAAGGGCCTTTGATTCATAAATTAAAATAAGCTCAACATATTCCATAAGGATGGAATGATGTTAGTATGGAGAAAGCCCGACTGATCTACAGACTCAGAACCCTCAACCTACTGTAAAACACGGTGTAGGTGGAGTTATGACCGGGGGGGGGGGGGGGGTTAGGCTCAGGAGTAGGAAAACTAGAATTTATTAAGGGAACCTGTCTACCGTTGGTGACTAAATCAGCCACCCCCCTTTTTTTTTACACACACCAGCGCGCGCGCACACACACGCATGCGGCCACCGTGCGAAAAATGTGTACCATGACTTCATTGATTCGGGTCAGTGATGTTAGACGTGCCATTTCCATGGTACTTGCACCATAATTAGATCTTGTGTACCATGACGAGGTCGTCATGGTAAACAAATAAATTACGATAAAAATATGAAGTTATGATTCAAAAGTATAATAAAATATAACCAGTTTCTAGCTTGCGAATTAAGGTTGATTTTTTGGAGGTTTCACAAACAAGATATCGAAATCGAAATGCATCAATATTCTTTGGATTTGTGGCGATGCTCCGTTGTTCTCACTTGCCGTTTAGTTTGTGAGCTCGTCGTTTATTGTTGTCAGTCAGGTTGTGTTCCGTATTATGTGCGGGTAGTTTGGCCTATTTTAGTTAACAAGCACATTCCATTGCTGTGCAGGTAGGGATCGTCATATTTTACAAAGGTGGAATGATTATTTTGTGATTTACAAACCACGTATTTTTCAGTAATTATTTATTTTTTAATTCAAATATTTTATTTGTATTTTATTTCGTTAGTGTAACATTCAAACAACGGTTTTGTAATGGGAAAAATAAACATAATAAAGTGTGATGTTACGCACTAGTAAGAAATGTATCATAATTTTGTGCCAGTGTACAATTACTTTGAATGTCCCGTACCATGACAGAGCAATGATGATCTAACATCCCTGATTCGGGTAGAACCACCGCGCCGCCAAGGACAGCAGTCATGACGTACAACGTGTCTACGACAGCGGTCGCTGTCTGCTAGCTCGGTTGGTAACAGCGGACAGACAGGCTACTGTGCAGCATATAGCTCGTCAGTTCAGCGCTGGATCATAACGACTTATGAGGCTCAACGATTAAGACGGGTGCGAGAACGCCGCCTTTGGAGCCTCGGCGCATGGAAAAGGGTCTCCTGGACGGATAAGTCGATGTACACGTTGGTACACGCCGACGACAGGACACAAGTACGTCGTCAAGCAATCGACGCGATGGAACCCTCGTGCCAACAGGACACCGATAGTGGAGGCATCGTCGCTCATTGGTGAACGATACAGACAAGACAATGGAGTTGGAGTTGCTTGCCTGGCCCGCCGAGGTCACCTCACATCAATCCCGTCGAGCATATCTGGGATACCGTAGAGACACATCTGCGCATTGTGAGAGGCTGTGCAGCCTTGGATCAGTATGCCTTGTGGAGTACACGCCACGCCCCATCACCGCCACCAGAGCGAAAGGGGATGAAACACGCTACGAAAGGTTGTTCACGATAATGTGAGCACTTTTGAAATCAACCTTAGAAAAGAAAGTCACTACTCCTAAATGCATATATTTTAACGGACGCCCTAAGTGACATCTGTCCAGTAAAGTTGGTAATGGTGGACGGGAAACTAGTTACATATATTAACGTCGAACGAAAAGTGTTAGGTAACCATTTGTGATAACTTAGATTATTTCTCTCTCTTTCTGTAATTTTTAATGCATCAAAGTGTAAAAATGAGTAGATCTGTACAATATTTACTTTTCTAATAACTGCACAGTTTCACTTGACCGACGCATGAATAAAGTGCTCATTTTACCGTGAACAGCCTATAGGCAGGTGCATCTAATTTAAGATCAATAGTGCACGTCCATGTCTATGCTGATGGCTACTACCCTAATGCTTTTTTTTTTTTTAGACACGAAAAGCCTTAATTTACTTAAGAATCAGATTATCTTCCTGAATAAAGTATGAATATTATCGGTACAGCGCGGCCTTGAACATACATGACCGCGATCAAAACGAGTGCAGTTGCAAAACGGCGTGAGGTTCACATTGGAGATCCAGCCAGCGGACATGGTGGATGGAGGCGTTGACCCCCCACGCAGACAACGCACGCGCAAATGCGGCTCGTGCCTCACAGCAGACAGAAATAGCAGTCTAAATAATTACTGATCCCTCAACGCCGATCACAGAAGAAAACAGACCGGAGGGGGGGAGATGACGATCCCGGCAGAGAGCGAGAATGTTCTAAAACCGGTTGGCGCTTTGTGATCTACCAGCCGCGCGAAAACAATAGGTGAGCAATGAGCAACTTATTTGGGAGTGGGGGTAAGGGTGTGGGGAGGGGAAAAGGTAGCAACAAGTGTTTATATCGTCATGCCACTGAGAAAAAGTTTCCAGTAAGGACGACTGCCTGGAGTGTAAATAATGGACCCGTACACGCAAGTGGACTCCGTAGTAACATATATATTCTGTAAAATCAGTGTTTGCATGTATACGGTAACTCAGTAAAGAAATGTTCTGATGGTAAAAATATTTTTTGCAGGAGTGGTAAAAAACAATCATCCACATTCTACAGCAAACCAGTTTTTACTTGTATGCTATCAAATATATTCAAAGATTAAAAAATCGAGGAAAAAAATAGCATATTAGGGCTCTCCTCAGTATCTTTAAGAGTGAGAGGGAAATTATTTAACGTTTTAGAAGTTAATTATATTTAACAGTTTACTGGAAGGTCAATCCTACATAACTGTTTTTATTAACTTTGAGAACAAATATTTCCCATAGTGATTTATATCTGCCGAGCTACTACTACCGTCAGGAATTTTTTACATGTCATAACGGCACAGGACATTGTGCAAATTAAATGCATCAATATGGCAAAACATTTATTCGCAAAGTTAGCAGAAACCATTATATAGGGTTTATTGCTCTTGGTTCCTCTACGTCGGCTTCCGAAATCTTGCATACTTCCGCCATATGAAAAATTAACATTGCCATGGGCATGGTCACTTTATTCATGCGTCGGTTAAGTGAAACTGTGAAATTATTAGAAAAGTAAATATTTTACCATTTTTCTAATTCATACACTTATACGCATAAAAAATACAAAAAGTAGAACAAATAATTTCAGTATTCTCAAAATAATTTCAGTATTCTCAAATGTTTACCTTTAATTTTACCTCAAGACATGGATCTACTTTCTCTTCATCATTGCCAACTTTAGAGGGCGCATGCCAGTTTAGTGTGCTCGTTAAAATACATGCAGAGAGGAGCAGTGACATTTTTCAAAGGTTGATTTCAAAAGTGCTAAATTTATCGTGAAAAAGCTTTACTAAGTGGTATCTGCAGCGTAATTCATACGCGCACATCGCGTATAGTAACACCCCACCTTTGCATATCTGATTCGCGAGGAATTCAGCTTCCGCAGTCTTGGAAGGGACCCGTCGCAATGCTTTCGTACGGCTGTCAGACGTGACCTTGAGACCTTTAAATTATTCTTTTGGAGTTTCTCCTTAAGAATAAGGAGTCCGGCCATATCTCCCGTTCATTCGTTGTTTGCGTGTTTATGCCTATCTCCTGTAAATAAGACTTTTTGCCAGGGGGGGGGGGGGAAACAATTATGTAAGTCCGTAGGGTGTCAAGTTTATTCGAAGAAAAATTCGTGAAAATAATAAAATTAATTCGAATTTTTAGAGCTTGCCTGCACAGTTTGTTCCAAGAGGCAGAAAATAGTACAACCGTACAGCTGTAGTTACATCTGTGGATTTTCATCGCGTGTAATAAAATCCCACCGTTACAAATATAATTTGCACACACAGGATACCATGACGACGGAAGTACTACACACCGGTTCCGCGCCTTGCGCGTATGGGTGATGAGTAAGGATGCGCGAAATTCGCGTTATCATTTATCAGGCTGAACTTCACTGTACTGTATATACTCGAGCCGCCGTCGTGTATCTATTGGCTGTAGCCTACGTGTGAAGTCACGCCCTTTCCGACTACTACACGTGATTGGGGCACACAATTGTGAAGTGTTAACTTATTGGCGCAGAGTTACACATGGCGTGTCAAATAAAGTATGGCCCAATGACAAACCTATTGAAAAGGTACACGTACTTTAAGAGTTATATGGACCAGCACGTTTTTTTGCGAAATCGTTGTTTGCGCGAATACGCGTGTCTCGGTAAATAAATGTTCTACAAATACAACTTTTTGTCAGAAAAAAAATCTATGTCCCTATTATTTTACTTTTGTCATATTTAGTATATTCTTGGAGAAAAAAATCGTGAAGATGGTCAAATATCGCATTTTTAAAGCTTGCCCGTGCAGTTTCCTTAAACGGCAAGAGAAAAGTACAACGATACGAACGTAGTTTAATCTGTGGGCTTTCATCGCGTGTAATAAAACCCCACTGTTACAGATATAATTCCAACAGTACAGCGTCACGACGGAAACACTCCACGCCTTGCGCGTAGGAGCGATGAGACACTAGGCGTGCGTGTTACGGTCGCCCGTATTGCTCCCTCGCTTCTTGACCTTGGACGCGCAGCTCCAAGTTTAATGAGTCCCGAAAAAATAACGCGAATTTCGCAGGTCTCTAGTGATGGGGCGTTGAGCACGCGTGTTACTGTCGCCTTTATCGCCATGCCTCGAACGCGGGAGACCATAAATTCTTAAGATCGTAACCAGTTATTTTTTAACCTGCAAACGAAGACTCGCAATTTTTAACTACAATATGGCATGGTTATATTAAAAACGAAATATGTATATATATATATATATATATATATATATATATATATATATAAACAGAGCCTTGATTCACTAGCCTCTCATCACTACGGTCATCGAGTCCATCCCAAGACCTAGTGGGCCAATACTTTACCGTAAAAGGACTGTCACGCGGATTGTAAAGGTACACATACAATTTTTGAACTGTGATCAGTGCCTGATTACACTTTTAAAAGGTATAACCAGGACACGGACCGTGATTTCCGGAACATGTTGTGAGAAGCAAGAGCAGAAATCCTCTCCGGTAAATGGAGTCGATACTTGCACATCGCGCCCGATATACGACAGTGTAACGCTATGAGCGGGGTATTTTGTCAACGGAGCACCGGATCAAGAAGACGCCTGACACGGGTGTGCCACCCATCGTTACCTGCCGCCTAGAACTCAGCCTGCGGCAACATGACCGAGGCGAGGACTCTCCAATTAGGTTTTTAGTAAGAAAGTGGCGTAGTAAGATCCCTTCAATAATATGATACAACATCCCGGTAATTCACTTATGCCCGGTTGCACATCATCTTCCCACACCCAAGATAAAATGATCCTAGTTCCGAACCAGGTTCCAGTTTGATCTTGGTTCCAATGTAAAAGTGTTGCACCAACGAAATTTCATGACGCTGGATCTCCGAATCGTCGATCTTGGTTCCAAAGTGAGATATCGAGATTAATTATGAGATAAATTTTGCTATTGGTTTGTACTATATGACGTCATGGAAGTAGGCGTATTTTCCACTATAGATAGAACTAGATGTGCGATGTTTTATACGATTTTTACTGAATAATATTCAAGTGCGTATAATATTGTTTTATTTCCCAAGAAAACAATCGAACGTAATTCTATCTGTTGGCGTATTTTCAAACGACATTTGTCGTCGATGGCTGCTGATCTCGGATCGAGATTTCGGCGGTTCGAAATGAACATCTCGATCTCCAGACCAGTTCTGAACTCGAATGGTGCAACAGTTTTCTGTGTCGATCTGAGATCCGATGTTGAATCGAGTTTCGAACCACGATGGTGCAACCCGGCTCGAGAGCCAATGAGGGCGAAGCGAGGTGAGTATTGGGCAGCGCCGGAATGCAAGAACGGGGTAAAACGGGAGATCCCCGAAAAAAACCCGCCGACCAGATGCATCGTCTGGGGACCCACCCGGAATCGAACCCGGTTCACCTTTGTGGGAGTTGAGCCTTCTTAATCTCTACACCACCTCGACGACCCCATTCCTTTTCGAATAGATTCAATAATGAACGTAGTAAATTGTTGTTGTTAATCTTAAATTTTATACTTTTGTTATCAACCTAACGCTGAGTTATAACATGCTACTTCCTACAGCTCCTTTTTATGTGTGACTTGAGTGATCAATTAATAGCGCTGTGCAGTGCAGTGCCGTGGTATAGGGGTTTTCTAGGCGAACTCATTTTCCAATTTCCATTCCACAGCTGCTTCCTCTGCACCTCATCCCTAGGGCCTATGGCCGTGCAGCGGGCTTCATTAAGCGCCTGTCCTCCTCCCACGCCATCCAGGGTCAACATTAATGAGGGCGAAGAAGCTGGGGGTTGAAAGCGCCGCCTGGCCGGAGGTACTGTGCAAGTTCGGTACCCAAAGAATGTTCGCGATTAATTGAGCACTTTTTAAAACCCTGCTTCATATCTACATTTACTTCTCATTTGGTATCCTGCCGCCATAGGTAAAATTAACATTGTCATGGGCCTCATCACTTTATTCATGCGTCGGTCCAGTGAAACCGTGAAATTATTAGAAAAGTAAATATTTTATAAATTTGCTCATTTTTATACTTCGATGCATAAAAAAAAAACAGAAAGCGAAAGAAATAATTTTGTTGGTTAACATTTTTTATTCGACGTTAAGACACGGAACTACTTCCCATCCATCGTTACCAACTTTACTGGGCGCATGTCACTCAGTGCGCCCGTTAAAACATATGCAGGTAGGGGCAGTGATTATTTTCTAAGGTTTATTTCAAAAAGTGCTCACTTTATCGTGAAAACCGCCTTCGCGAACAATACATTTTCTTACATACAGTTTCTTTTTACCATGAACAGGCCATAGAAGCGTTGGAGTGCTAATAGCGATGCAAGCGGATGATGATGTCATCGCCTCCAAGCACAAGAGAGACAGTTGGCGTTCGTCGACAACGTGCCTATAGCAGACTTTCAGCAATGGTACCATCATTTTAGGCGTAAAAATACAGACAAAGGCGTGCTGCAGTCCTTGTGCAACTGTGAAGATTCTCTAATCAAAATTGAATATCTGGAAGTGTCTACGAAAACGTAATCTATATGTAGTATTTTTCATTATATCGGAAGGCGAACAATTGAGAAACTTCTGTATGTGCACATACGTGTAACCACCCTAAAATTATATTCACAAGCAAGCACCACTAAAAATATTTAACCATTTTTTAATCTAACGTCTTCACTCTAAACTGGAATAAGTGAAAACTGAGCAAAATCAGTGAAAACAACGAGAATTGAGCAACTGAAAATCAGTACCAGATAACTAATTAATATAGTGGATGGATCTCACTGATTTATTTGTGATTTCCCACTGAATGTCACTGCTATGTATCACTTGTTCCCAGTTAATTTGCTTGGTTCGTCGGTCAGCAGTAGATTATCAAATGACTTCCAGTGAACGTCATTTCACTGATTGATCTCACCGATTAGGATTTACAGTGTTCCAATTGTAACCTTGTACACCAGCGATCTAAGGGCCGGTCACATGGAGTCAGGTGCCTTACTTTGCTTTTAGCGTGGAAAAATGACCGCGTATTTTTTTTTGTACTACCGAGTTGTCTTCTTCGTTAAACTCTGGATTAAAGGAACACGCAACGAAAATAATTTCACTGGAGTTAGGGATCTATTAACACGTGTATGTTAAGCAAGCTAGACAACTGCAATATTTTAATAGTAATTTTGCTGCTCTATATGGGAAACGCAGTGACGAAAAAACATTTAGTCGACGGGGTATACTAATAAAATTCACTTGAACTCAAGGTTTTACACAATGCTCGTCGAGATCGACCATCGTCATGTTTACCCAGCGGCAACAGTATCAACAACTAAACTCGCAATACGTTCATTTTATGACGAAGTACTCGTATAGGGGATTCAAGGTAAAGTGAGCACTGTTTAAGGCCCTGCTGAAGTTTTCTTTTCATCAGATTTCTATCTTCCTGTCAGTTTTTGATATAGACATCGCCATCAGACCAATAAACACGGCGTATACATTTCACCACTCCCAAAAGTTAACGTCTGGAGCTGCAATAACATCAATTTATTAGTGGTTAATGCCTGTTGAAAGTGCCTTAAAAAGTGCTCACTTTACCGTTAACAGCCTTTAAGCAAAAGTGTGTAACTGGGAGGGGGGGGGGGGGGGTGGAAAAATATGCAAACAAGCGTGGATGCACTGCTTGGGTATAAGAGTGAATAAAATATTGCTACACACTGCCTCTATTCGTAGCTTTCTTTGCTTGCGTCCCGCTCGATAGTGCTGTCAAGGACATCAATAGTAACCCGAGGAGCACGCGGAGATTTACAAAGGAGTGCCGTCCTGAGTGCCGCGATAAGCATCTCGGGAGTCGGGACTCGCGCCACTTCCCGTCCTTGAGGATTGATGTATAGGGTTAACCTGCAATCTTTACTGAGAAATCGTTTGTAATTTTACAAATATTTGTAACAGTACATAGGTTCCTCTTGCAAAACTACAAAGGCCATGTTTGAAATAGACCTCAAGAAATGTTTGTACTACAATGACCCGTATCCACGAGCTTCAGCAAAATGGCAGACATTCAACCAACAACATAACACCGTATATAGTATTTTTTCACGGGTAAAAAGAGATGTATTGCAAGTTTTAATAACGTAAAACACTTAAAACAACTCGAATAATCATAATAAAATGAGAATTTCAATAAAACGTAACCATATTACTCATTAAATGTTAATGTTTCGTAGCTACAACGAGTATCTCAAATAGGCGTTCATGACCTCGTTGTTTAGAGCCGTCCAAATACTACAACTCAACAACAGAACTATTAAAAAGAAATAAATGTATTCTTCATAATCAAATAACTTCTTTAATATTTTGTTGGAACTTGCACCAATATTTGATATCAAAATAAGCGTTAATTTCGTAAGTCAGGTTGGTATATGGATGAAGGTGTGGGCTAATAATATAAGAGGTGTGGGTTCTAGTCCATGTACTGGCAATTTTTTTTTTTTTTTCATAAATCACATTTTGAAATATATTTTTTAGTTATTCTCTGTTATTAATTTCTCACATTAGTTTAACAGAACAAAAATTAATCTTACGTGCACTTCTCAACAAGGTAAGCTGTAATACAAGAGTATCATTTGTAATATAACAAATATATGTGTTGCAGATTTTTACAAGAAAAATATTTGTAGTTTTACAAAGGATTTTCTTGGTAACTGGTTTTTCAAGGATTTTTTTTGTAAAAGTACAAAAAATTTCTTAGTGTGTATCGTTGAAAGAATGTTCTTGCCATCGTCATCGCCTCCCTCAGCGAGACTCGTGGCGTGGGGAAGCTTCTGGGTTGAGCCAGCTGGTCTACAAAAGCCACGAAGGACATCCGAGCAGACAGTCTGGGTCTGGAGCTACGTACATCCTTAACCGACAGGTGTACCAGCGAAGTGACGAGCGACATGTGGCGATTTAAAAAAAAAAATTAATTTAACTCTGTATTAAGACCTTTATCCCTTACGAGCTCGGATACGCTCCTAGCGACCTGTAACAATATAAAAAAAAACTACCGAAGATTATAGTAGTTGCCGGACGATTTGGCGCAGTAGTAATACGCCAGATTAGCATTCGGGACGGCCCGGACTTGATTCCCCGTCCGGCCATTCTGGAGTGGGTGTACCGAGGTTTTCCGAAATTTTTGTCGGCTAATTTCGAGACGGTTCCATATTACAAGTCACAGCTAATTCCTTCCCTGCTAATAAGGGTATGTCGTTCCGTCTCTAAAATTACCTCATCGACAAGGACGTTAAGATAAATTATATATATATATATATATATATATATATATATATGTGTATGTGTGTGTGTGTGTGTGTGTATGTGTGTGTGCGCGCGCGCGCATGCACACACACGGAGTGTGTGCGTTTCTTCACGCTTTATTCTGTCGGAAAAAAGTTTTGCAATATCAACGTGTAAACGACACATTCGTTTTATAACAGGGCATTCCTTCGCGTTGTTATAGCGGTAAACACCATAAAGCGAAAATTCTGAACTAGTAAGCTTTTCAACTTGAAATGTTCATTTGCTTTCTTGGGAGAACCCAATACCCTATTTTTCACCCATCTGGGGCAAGTGCCTGCGTCAATGTGAGTTCTCAGATATAAACCTTGCACTACACCACTGTTAGGCACGCCAACCCTCGGTTATCTGAAGAGCTTAAAAGACGTATCTTTAATAAGAAACAATTAAATTATAATTGCCGTAGCTAAGCTTTATTTTACTTGGGCTGGGATAAAACCAGATTTCTTATGGGAGAGTTAAGCATCGAAAAAAATTGTCACCGTAAAGTCCATTGGTGTTCCAGGAGGCCACTTTTAAGCT
The DNA here is from genome assembly GCA_029891345.1 of Dryococelus australis. Taxonomy (NCBI): domain Eukaryota; kingdom Metazoa; phylum Arthropoda; class Insecta; order Phasmatodea; family Phasmatidae; genus Dryococelus; species Dryococelus australis. The sequence goes on from CM057003.1 coordinate 50,850,261, forward strand.
GGCGACCAACTGAGAAATTATCTTTATTTGTGTGGAAAGTTTGTGTTTGATTCGAACTGTGATTGTATACTTGTCCTGTCAGAATATTAAGTTTTAACTATATTTTATAACTACTATGCACGTCCCCCAGCGATGTTTACAAGCGTAAACGGTACAAGCACCGTTGAGGTGGACACAGGCCTTTCGTTACCAACATTACTTTAGTTTTAGAAAAGTAACGAAATTAACGCCGAAATAATGATAGTTGGAATTGGAAGGAATTTTTCAGTTATGTTGCTACATTTGAATAATGTAACTGTGTAATCCAAAGTGTCGCCAAACCCAGTACTACGACATGTGAACAAATTAGGTTAAGTTTCCTCTATAGTAGACCTGCGAAAAATTTTTTTTAAGTATGTTGTAAAAAAATACAAACGGGAAAATTATACCCAATCATTTTTTTTGTGAAAATTATAATTACATAATTTGTTTATATAGACAATCAAGAAAATTCGACACATGCAACTTCAGTGCTATTATGGCAGCGATAAATTAGGTCAAACTATTAGCACTGAACTTCCCAACTTGAGTAGAATAATCCTTCCCGTAACTTACTTGGATTTATTATTATAATTGAAACACCCTATGGCGAGGGTTAACACTCACCGAGTGAGGAGCTTCCCAGGTTTCGACAGGTGTCTTGTCATCTCTGAACGGTGGAATGGAATGATTCCTAAGATACAGCGGCGCCGCGGTGACTGAGTGGTTAGACTGCTCACCTCCCACCAAGGCGAACCGGGTTCAATCCCCAAACGCGTCACTCCGGACTTTTACAAGCGGGAATCGTGCCGGACGATGCCGCTGGTTGGCGGCTTTTCTCAGGGATCTCCCGCCAAAGAATTCCGACGCTGTTCCTCTCTCACCTCATTTCACCCTCATCGGCTCTCAAGACCTCGCCGCCCAAATCTCTCAACTCAACTCTAACGCACAGCGGCGACTGAATACAAAGATTCGGGAACCAAGCGTAGCCCGAAATAAAAACAGGACAACGGTATATGGCAATGTCCACAGAGTTCTCCTACATGAATACATCCGAGTGTGACCACACTGGGATTCGATCTTGGGATCGCTGTGGAGGAACGTCGATGCACAACACTTTACAATCCTGCAACGATTGGAAATAGCACAGTCTTTTCCCTTCAAGACGAGACAGCAGTCCCTAATGCTATCCTGCGCATTCCGCCCGCGCCCGGCTGAAACTACAGCGTCGGATCCTCGACAAATGGGGACTCTTCAGTCAGCGCTCGCGAGTGTACGAGATTGCGGCGTCTGTGCCGGGTTCCCAACGGACCGTGAAGGAAGCTAACTTATACGTCTGCTTCTCATTTGCGTGCCGCAGATGGCTTTTGGAGATAACAACATCTGTGCGAGATGCGACCTAGCTTCCCCCACGACCGGAACGGATGCGTCCCGAGATGTGCTGCAAGTGAAGAATAACTTGCAATTGTCCTGACGAATACTTATTTGCCCGTCCGTACACGAGTCCGTTTAGATGCGACTTAATGCACATCACTACCTTGTCAAGTTGGAGTAAATTGTTTTCCAACTAACGGCTGTATCCTGTTAGTATACAAATATACTTTTCGAATTATTAAAATCCGATATATCCATACATATACACTGTCCTCCCCAGTGTGAGTAGGCTTATACGTACGTATGTGTGTATAATGTATATATACAGTTCTCGCTCGCGGTTTCAGTGTATGTAAAATTACTATTGTGTAGGCCTAAGTAAACCTGACATACTCCAGACGGCTAGCATTTTTAGTCGTTTTTCATGAAGGGGCTGTTGTAGAAACCGCAGAGTGTGAGTTTTCTCGTGGTATTTCCGTCTCCTGTCCCCATTCATTCCATCGCTGTTCCATCGACGCCTAGTTATGCCTTGGGCAGATAGGCTTATCCAAGATGGCCCTTCCTCAGGTGGAAAAAACACATGCATGGTATCACTACCAGCCACTAAATGCCTGCAATATATCAATGCGGTGTTAGACCAATCAATAGGCTGTTCACGGTAAAGTGAGCACTTTTGAAAGCCCTCTCATTTGGAATAATGGTCGAAAAATTTTGTAATATTTTAGCCTTAAAAGTAAACTTCCGAGTGTAGTGGAAGATGCATGCACTGCTTATTACTTACCAGGCAATATTTATTTAGAAATATGGTTAAGGGATAAAAGATGACTCAAAGAAAAAAGTAACTAGGGCCTCAAAAGTGCTCACTTTACCCTGAATAACCTATAATAGCTAGCAATCGGATAACTTCATATAGAGGCTAAAGTGAAGGTTATGAATATCACCATCGATAAACCTCTGCGGTAGCTTATGGAACCAATTAATTAAAACTAGTTCGCGTGAAAACTGTCTACTAGACAAATAAAACAAAAGTTATCCTTACGACTCCAAAGAGTAGCTTCTTTTGTCTCTTCCCAGAAATAACATTTTTCTGGCCGTTCAATAACACTTACTCGCTCCACTGTGAGTAAAGCTCGTAAGTCTAACATGCGTCATTGCAACGGCAATTTAATCAATTAAAAGGCCAACTGTTCAAATATAGACACATTTAAGAATTTTTAATCTCATAACGTGTCATATTAATTACGAACATTGTACGTGGACTTAAATATACGGTTTACCTACGATAACAGTATTTGAGGACCAATTTCATGTTCCTCAAACCAAAGAAAATAATTAAGCCCGTAGGGCAGGTATTTTTTTTTTATCTCTGCTATTATTTATACAATAAAATAAATCCAATCTTTAAAGTTACATTACCGTGTAACGCAATATGTCGGCAGTACAGATATCTACAAACTCGGCGTCTGAGTTATATGTTGGGCACTTCTTTACACGAATTATACAGTCAGCGAAGTACGTCGTAATTTAGTTCTCTGCTCTGTGGATTACAATATCGCTCCTAAACACATCTTTGCAGGTTTTCTGCTTCATATGTGCTTAAAATTTTCAGAGGATTGGCTGGCAACAACTTAATATAAACCTACAAGCAACATACGTCCACAGGCGAACTCAGAACTGAATAAACGAAACACATTAAGTTCCAATGCAGATTTTTTTTTCCAATTGTAATACTGTAAATAGCCTGGTAAATACATCAACACACAACAGGTACCATAACGCAAGCTTGTAACATTTTACAAATGGTTTGACACTCAGTGTTAAATCCCATTATACGTTTTTAATAAAATCCTGATTTCACTGTTTTAAATGCACTGTGAGAGAAAAGGCACTTTACAACGGATAATTAAAATATAAGAAAGAGGAAACAAAGGAAAAGACAAATTCTTATGTAGGACTTAATTGCATTCCTTTTAAAATAATAGCAAATACCGGTAAACGAAAGACACAACAAAAGGAATTTATATCACGAGTACAAATTAACCAGTACGTAACATTTAAAAAATGTCGGAACATCATACTTTCTGAACGTATCGAGTTGAATAAAATTATGAATTCAAATTATGAATACTCATAGAATAAACATTCTTTCGGAATGTCTTTATTTGAGACGCTAGGCAAAATTAATGAAGTTTTTTCGGCTTCTAGCAACGGTTTTACTTGTTCAATTTCTCGTGACGATCCTACTAGTTCCAACTAGATCCCTTTCATTCTCTTACACGTCATTTAAACGCTGAACGCTATAAAGTTGTGTACTTTGTACTGTTACCGCATGCCTCGTCTTGAAACCAAAAAGCACTAAGCGTTAAGTGAATACCTTTTATTAAAACAAGGTAATATACCGGCCATAGTTCTGCAATTTTCAGCCCATGTATCACATAATCAACCACAGATCATTTGCAATGTCATGTCCTGACTTTTCGAGCCAAGCTCTTGAAATTACGAAGAATGAATAACAGCCGAGTTGGCCACTGCGGTCAACATTGAGATAGTAAAGTCTCGTTTTTTGTTCGAAATTTAAAACTCTCTATAAAACAGTTTGCGATCATGACTTAACGTGTGTCAACACAACTCTACGTCTTCCTGAAAGAGTACATCCGCCAACAGCAAGCCAGGACTGTATAATACCGTAGTTTCATTGTTTTGTTCCCTCCCCTTGTTTCGGCAGACTTATCACAATGCTCCTACAAGCGTTCTCGAAACATACACAAAAGTGCTTTCTGGGGGAAATAAGTTAGGGTTTAACAACAGAATATGAAACTACAATGCCAGAGTTCGCTATTCTAGTTGGATATTGGGCCGAGAGCATTAAATATTGAGTAGGCGGCGGATGATAAAGAATTGCTACATTCCTAAACCCTATCCTTTCAAAGTACAGATGTATTCCGAAATATTGCATCTACAACAGCAAGGCCATATAAATATTTTCTGTGCGTATTACATACACATCATACATGCTACATCCAGACTTCCCCGGAATTGTAAGGCGCGTTTCCAGCCTAATTTTAAAACATCACACCTTTCTGGCACAGCTGGTTGCATCCTAGATGTTTGTTAAGGCATGATTGTAGGCCTACATTTCATTTACAGGAAATACTCAGTTTAGTTACGACATGTAAACAACTCTTCTTTCAAGCTCTTATTTTCCCGCCAAGGTTAAAATAACTGCGTTGTAGTATGTTTAAAATTCACGTTTTTCCACGAAACTATTCATGTGTTGATCTACGAAGGAACACGCATAGTTCAGACAAAGGTTGTTGAGTACTTATTGTCGAATACACTCAGCCATCTAGTATCAGTAGAGATGACGGTTTATCGCGGGAAAAGTTTACTGCTTGCTAGGACTCAACGTACTGTACACATGCCAGACAGTTTTCTTTCCTTATTGGCTGGCATGCATTCATGAAGATAGTACCCTTTCACTGGGCCAATAAGGATTCTGATACTATAAGGCAGAACGTTCGTGATTAGCCTGCAAACAACTTAGCCGAGTCAAAACCTTGTTCATCCAATCACGAAAGAATAAACTAGTTACAGTATTATAGAAGATATGTTGGCTCAAAAAATTTTCGCGATTTTCCATCCTCTAAGTATCAGTCAAATTATAACTGTGCACAGCTTGTTCTTAATGCCGTGATTATTAAGGCAAACATCCTCTTGTAAAATACTACTTAATACAATCTGAAATAAATTAGGAATTCAAAGTAAATTATTGCATTTATTAATTCTTGACACTAGCAGGTAGCAGTTCCTAATGTTTATTATTATTTTATTTCATGAAATTTCGGTTATTCTGGAAGGGGGGAAGGAGGGGATAAACGGAACAAGCAAAAAAAAAAAAACAGAGTATGAGGAGTTGACATGTTCTAATTTAATTGCATACACAACTTCACTGTTTTTCCACTTGTTCAGTTATGAGTAAAATTTTGGCATGCACCCAGGATTAAGTTGGTAGCTCTGATATGCTATATGGTGTTTGTAAGCCTACTACTGATTTTACTGATAGCTGAATTCAACACGTGATAATATATTACAGCCCACAAAACTTTGGTGTTTCTTTTACATACACATCCTTACCCTGTAGGCCAGAGAATAATGTGTGTCTGATTATGACAAAGTAAACTGTGCTGTGTTTTTGGGAAGTTTCTGTTACGAATATTGTGTAACAGCGGATGCAAAATACCCATATACCGGTGCATGTAATTAATACAGGAACAAGCGTGTGACTAAATTATCAAATATTGGGTCATATTATTGACGGGACGAGTGTTATTAAATTCATTATTAGCTCTCATTCGTTGTTCATAGAAATGTATATTAACACAGTCTCTTTTGTGACAACTGTACACACGTTATTAGAAAAAAATGCCATTAAGTAACGCTAGCTACAAAATATCTCTTGAGCTAGTCCGGACACGGCCAATGTATCAGCATCAGTAACAATTACGTAAACATAATTAAGCTATTGTACAACCACGTCCCTGATGGAAGAAATGTACGACGAAGGTATGCTCAATGCCATGGGTGCCTTTGTAGAAAAAAAAAGTGCAAGTTATGTACTCCCACAAAAAAAAAATCGTTTTGTTAAACTAGCTTGTCAAGATCTTTTTTATTTAACAAAAAGGTACTATTTTCTTACCGTGCCTCGTACTGTGGTTATGATAAGTTTATAATAAAAGCTGTTAAGCGCGCGGAACAGTAGTAAAAACAAGCAGCTGGATTTAGCGCGTATTTTTTTTTTTACGTTACATATAGCCAACAAGAGAACCTGTAGGACAGCTAATGTTAAGTGAAGGCTGTTCACAATAAAGTGGGCACTTTTGAAATGACCCATTAAAAATTTTTTTTTATGTCGCTGCCCGTACCTGTATATATTTTAACGGGTAGGCCTACACTAACATGCATGCGCACAGTATAGTTGGTAATAACGGAAGGAAAGTAGTTCTACGTTTTAACGTTGAACTAAGTGTTACGTAAACATTTGTGAACACGGAAATAATTTACATTACGTTCTGTTTTTTTAAAGCAAATATCGCCATAGTTCAATTTTAACGGCAATAAAGTGATAAGGCCCATGGCAATGTTAATTTTACATGTGGTGGAAGAATATGCTAGATGTACCTATACAAATATGTAGATATCTTAAGCAGGGTTTTCAAAAGTGTTAATTTTACCGTGAACAGCCTATACGTGTTTTCGCAATAAACGACTTCAAGACTATGTAAACCATTGCTCCCAAATAAATTAGGTATCCCGTACGCCTTTTTTCGAGTGACTGCACACACGAAAGAAGAGGGAGACTCAGATGCTTGAATCGTGGACCACATAATTTCGCTGACAAAAGATTATATATATATATATATATATATTTTATATATTATATATATATATATATATATATATATATATATATAAAAGCAATGACAGAGCGAACCACACGTTCCTCCTTGTTAGTTTGGTACGTCCAAGAGATAAGGCATGTATTTATAAATGGCCTATTAGTATCGCAGTACTCAGGAAGATAATTTTCCAATTGGAGCTTGCAGGAAGGAGGCGGATACAGAACACAACCCAGGCAGAATCTAACGCATATTAGGTATAGGCTGTTCACGGTAAAGTGAACACTTTTGAGGCCCTACTTACTTTTTTATTTCAGCGACTTTTTATCCTTGAACTACGTTTTTAAATCAATATTGTCATGTAAGTAATAAACGCAGTGCGTATATTCCACCACACTCTTAAGTTAACGTCTAAAGCTAAAATAAAATCTATTTATTATTCCAAATGAGAGGGCTTTCAAAAGTGCTCACTTAACCGTGAATAGCCTATACGGCGAATTACTAACCAACACATTTTCGTACCACGCATGAGTTGTCCTCCGTGTGTTTACACAAGTTATCCCGTAATCCTTTTAGAACTACTGATATTGTTCCTTATATTATTTTATCAAACAAATAAGTTTTAGAGCACATGAGTAACTGGGGGAGTTCGGCGCGCCGGTGAATAATCTAGATATCACGGTGTACGTTTATATAAAAAAAAAAGGCAAGTTAATGCGACGTAAAAGTCATAGAAAAATCCACATCTCCATTCCCAGGATGCCACCTACGGGTTAATACGAACAATGCATCGCGTAAATTACGAATATGAGCATTTATATTACATTAGTGAATACCTATTTTTTATTTCAGTGCGGAAAGTTCACACTTAGAATTTTTTCATGTCCGTACGTATAGGCTGTTCACGATAAAGTGAGCACTTTTTGAGACACTCGCAACAGGCATTGACCGCTAATGAATATATCTTATTGCTGCCTCAGACATTGAATTTTGATGGTGGTGAATTGTATTTGTATACACTGTTTTTATTGGTCACATTGTAATGTTTATATCAAAAAGCAGCAGGAAGCTGGAAATTGGATGAAAGGAAATATTTATAAGGGCCTTAAAACAGTGCTCACTTTATCGTGAACCGCCTATATTTTCCACAGCAGTTGACGTTTCACAAACTCTGCGCACTCGATACCAAGAGTATTTCAAACAGTTAGTTAACTTCTCCAAAAAAAAATATGACTGTACTAATTGAATTTATTAGCTTGGAAGAGTTTCTTCAAGTAAGAGTCCACAAGAATTTTATTGCCTTATTTGAGTAGGTTGGCCAACTTTAAATTGAGTAAAGACTATTCTGCTACAGTAGTGTGTGCCGAGAAATAAATCGTGTTCTGTTTCATCACCCAGACGGGAAGTTCAAATAAAAACATTTTTATGCAAACGTATAACCAATACGCGTTAAAATATAAATGCCATAATGATAAATATTTAACTAATTCTGAGGTGTGAAAACTTAAATTAAGTAATGGTTTTGCTCGTTTGATAATATAATACTGTAATACTACAAGATCCCTAAATATCATACACGAAATAAAATTACTCACGCCTTGTTGATTTATATGCACTTAACAGGGGTAAAGGTCGTGAAGAAGTTGGTGCGGATGTGGGACGACCGGGCGAGGGAGGATGCCATTTTAGTCACGTGTAAGAATATGACCGGCGTAAACTTAGTTAATTAAAGGGAACTTGCAGGGTCTCTCCCACCACGCGGCACCGCTAAATTACGGGATGGTGCATAAACAAAACATCCGACAGAACGCAACCTGAAACAACGGCGGCATTAAATGTACTTTCAAAACTCACGAGTCGATCAGCAAACCCTGCATCTAAACGTTAGAGAACAAGAATATGCCACAGCACAAAAAAAAAATGTCCGTAAATACGTTAGAACGGTTGCGGGGACGCGTTTACACGATTATGTGTGACAGTAACTGCCACGATAGGGCCTGTTTACACACACGATCGAGACATGCTGTAATAGTTAACCTCCAAAGGGACCTGTCCGACAACACTTGTGTAAATACATCGAGAGACCCTACATTTATGCATTTTTGTCAAGAGGTTGATATTTGTTGGGATAGTTAAATATCATGACAGGATATTAATGACATGTAAACATATACTGGTCCCGTGGTTAATTATATGACAATACACATACTTTCAACACTGTCCTGCCATACCTATATGATAATATACGTCCTGTCATACCGCCACATAGTGTAAGAATCGCGACAGATATTAACAGAATCCAAATGATTCGGCAATGGTAATGTCAAATTTGTGACCCGCACTATCACGATAGTGATGCTACACGGTTTACACTACGTTAGTTGCATGTTCCGTCGCGACAGTTACTCTCGACTATCTAGCTCGAGCTGATATAGCAGTAGTGCTATCGCGACGGTGCGACATTAACTATCGTGCAGTTCACACGGCGATAGTAATGCGAGAGTAGATAGTTCCTATCGCGATCTACTATCGCCGGGCAAACGCGCCCTTAGTAGCATTAGCCACAATGCCAGAGACGTTGAGGTTACGTTACCTTCAAACGGTATTTCGCCAGAAGCGACGTTCATGTGCTTGAAATCACAAATACACGATACTGGTTTACATGAAAGCTCACAGCGGCACGAGTATTTTTTTTTAGGGACTGTCGAAACATTATAATACACGTAACAAGAAAACCGCACAGTTGACATAAGCCTCGTCGGCAGCCGGCATCGTAAAGGACGAGTGAACGTACTGTCGCTCTTTGCGGATGGCCGTCTATGCCCAGCATTCAGCACGACTAGACGATGCTCCCGTTGTCAGGGAGAGATGGAAGTTTTGGAGGGTGGGGTGGGTGGACCAGGGGGCTTGGGGAGGGGAAGCGAGAGGCAGCAGCGCTGTGCAAGCATGCAGATAAGGCGGAAATGAGCCAGATGTCCGATACACAGGCAGTCCCAGCAAATTAAGCGAGACGCCACTCCAGAAATAACATTTCCAACGTTCTTCTATTAACTGCCGCGGGCGTCCAGACGACCTGTGTTTGGTAAACAGAAAAAAAAGAAAAAGGTAACTTTTCACAATTCAAGTAGTTTGAAGATAACACTTTTATCTGAAAATGCTCTTATTAAACTATTTCAACTGGAAAATTGTCCAGATTCTCTATCCAGTTAAAAATAGCCGAGTATGGTTTCCATTCGTAAGAACCGTGACTATTTTGCAAAAAAAAAAAAAAAAAAAAAAAAAAAAATCTATTTTTTAAATATATAATAACAATGTACACAACTGGTCCGAGTCAATGCACTTCACGCCAGCACGAAATATCAACGTTGCGTAGAATTTTTGGGCGGAACTGACGTAAACTTGTAGGTACAAATAAGGGTAAGAATTAAACATCGCAATGGAAGGGTTTAATCTCCTCACTCCTACAGGGGAAGGGGTCAAGACACGTTTAATACACTTTTTAGACAGAACAGGCAATTCACGTAGACTACTAACATCCCGTTACTAACTATTACGTTAGGCCACAGGGAGTCATCTTACACATAAGTTTAACCCTGCGCTCGTGTACAATATTTTCGTTTAAAGGCTGTTCACGATAACATGAGCGCTTTAGAAATGAACCTTACAAAAAGTCACTTCCTCTGCATGCATGCATTTTAATGAGCGCACTGAGTGACATCCGCCCAATGAAGTTGGTAACGATGGAGGGAAAGTAGTTCCATATATTGACGTCAAATAAAAAGTGTTAGATAACCATTTGTGATAACTTAAAGTTATTTCTTTCGCTTTCTGTTTATTTTTTAATGTATCTAAGCGTAAAAAAGAAGATTTGTAAAATAATTACTTTTCTAATAATTTCGCAGGTGCACTTGACCAACACACGAATAAAATGATTGAGGCCCATGACAATGTTGATTTTATATAAGGCGAAGGAATACACAACGTGTATACAAGCAGATCTTAAGCAGGGCTTTCAAAAGTGCTAATTTTACCATGAACAGCCTATACTGGCACGTGTTATTCGAAATTCTGGGTTTGTGAGTGAGTGAAGTGATTTGGGCGGCTCTTAACATCGAGGTCTTGAGAGTCGATGAGGGTGAAGCAAGGTGAGTATGGAGCAGCGCAGGAATGTAAGAACGGGAGAAACGAGAGCTCCCCGAGAAAACCCGCCGACCAGTGGCATCGTCCGGCACGATTCTCACATGCGAAAATCCGGGGCGGCCCCGCCGGGAATAGAACCCGTGTGGCCTAGGTGGGAGGCGAGCAGTCTAACCACTGCACAACCGCGTCTAACCACTGCACAACCGCGGCCCCATCCTATTCGGTTTCGCAATCACTACTAATTTACATTCCTATTTTCTTGTTATAATTTTTTCCCCCCGCACCATATCATGTACGTCACATTTTATTCGCCGTATTTATAACTGAGAAGCGAACATGTATTCACAGGCGTTATGCGATATTATGTTGCATAATAATTATACTGTGTGATTTATTTTACGCATGTTGTGAATAGGTTAAGAGTTATATGTGAATATTGCTCGGTCTTTCGTTTCAATAATGTAACTGAGTTATGAATAATCGATGAGTTAGGCATGTACATTTTGTTAAGCGTTTCGTAACTATAAGGATGAATTCTTTCAAAATTGCCGCCGGTTACTTTCCACTGGCAACCGTTAGATTAAAAAAGCCATTAAGAAACGAATCCGTAATTACATACATTAATAACTTTTATGCTAAACGTTCGGAAATGGTGAGCAGTACGGTGGGGAAAGCCACAAGACACGCTTTATATACATGACCAAGTAACGAAAATGTGTAGAAAAAATATGTTCATTTCCTTTTAAGAAAGATGACCACTAACAGCAACTAATGAAATCTGAAGCTTTGATATTCAACACGAGTACTATACCGATAGATTTTAAATATTGCGATTAAATATTTAAGACTCTCTAGCCTGACAGTATAAACAAGACACTTTACCTTGAATTACATCAAAACTGTGTAGGCGCCCTGGAGATCGAATGTGGCCCAACTTACATTTATTTTGCATTTTGTATTACACTTTAACCTGAATGCATTTTATTTTACTTAAAGATTACAGTGCCCAATTAGAGTTTCATTACATGAAAGTTTAAATCTTATCGAAGATACCAAAAAATTAATTAATTAAATTTAACTAATCTTTATTTTTTTAATGCAGTCAAATGTTTATGTTGTTAAAAGTTAAAGAGTTAGTTGGAGCTGCGCGTCCAAGGTCAATAAGCGAGGGAGCAATACGGGCGACACTAACACGCACACCTAGTGTCTCGTCGCTCCTACGCACAAGGCGTGCAGTGTTTCCGTCATAACGCTGTACTGTGCAATTAAGATCTGTAACAGTAGGATTTTATTGCACGCAATTAAAGCCCATAGATTAAACTACGTCCGTATCTTTGTACTTTTCTTGCCGCTTAAGGAAACTGCACAGGCAAGCTTTGAAAAAGCGACATTTGACCATTTTCACGAATTTTTTGCTCAAAGAATATACTAAATACGGCAAAAGTAAAATAATAGGGGCATATATAATTGTTTTTTTTTTATATCTTTTTCTGACAAAAAGTCGTAATTACAGAACATTTATTTGCCGAGATACGTGTATTCGCGCAAACAACTATTTTGCAAAAAACTTGCAGGTCCGTATAACTCTTAAGCAGACCAAGTCTGAAGATTCGCGAGCTTGACAAAGATGAACAAATTCATTAAGAGCCGTTGTTCCGCTAAAAAAAACACGAACTCCAAAACGCTGGTGGTATCGCACACAAAGGCTCATGTTCTGGACAAGGCTCGAAAATCATGTCAAGAAACTGTTTAAGTTTTAAGTTTCGGAGAAATATTTCAGAATATTAACACACTAAAATCGTTCCACTTAGTAATTTAAGAAATACTGACTCATAATTTAGGCCTATATAAAGCTAATGGCCTTGCAAAAAACCCCAAATCCATTCATTTATTTATTAAGACAACAAAAGGGCGTTTGTTGTAGCGTTAATTTTAATACGTGCGGTCCGTTTCTTTATGTACTTAACTTTAAAGAAAAAAGCCATATACCCAGTAGCAAAAAAAAGTTATGCTGGGAGGGGTGGGAGGGGACCCAATTCATAAATGTAGGCTATATAGTAAACAAACACGCCTAAAACTTTATGTTTGATGAAAACTGTAATATTTGTGGTTTTGAATAACATTCCTACAAACTAAATTTTTTCTAAATTATGCACAGCACAATGGATTAACAGAGCAGAATAAAATTAAATAAAATAAGTTTATTGTAACTATCAAGTTTGTGACACACATGACATGTTGGGTGCTGGGACACATTTTCAAAATATCAGTTACTGCACATGCAAAAATATGTCATTTAACCGATATTTCTTTAGAACGTTGCAGCAAACTTGAAGAGCAGGATTTTCAGCTCATAAAAAGGAAAATAATAAAGTATGTAATTAGGAACAGCTTCGTCTGGCCTTTCGAGAGAAAAATAAATAAATAGTAGTAGTAGTATCAAACAACACGTGCTACGGGTCTTAGAATTCTGAAATTCAATCATTTGTCCCGAGACGAGAAGGAAACACTATGAGACATACGTTTTGAAATAAATAGTTTCTCATGTCATCAATGTCTCAACTTTGTGATAAACAAAGGTGGCATCTAACATGAATTCATTCTATTGCAATGAACAGAATGGCCACGTGACTGCTCTCGTAAACACAAAAGTAGGAAAATATTTCGTACAAATTAGGTACAAGCATATACAATATTCGGGAAGTTAATAGTGTTTCCGTGAAACAAAAAGAAGGCAGCTAGGTTTACTGTCTGCCACACGACTAAATGTAGGCCTAATCTGGAAGTCTCGGCTATCGAAACAAGATTTGGAAATCTTACCGTAGTGACATTTCAATCTATGGGTTGTCCCTGTAATAGCCCTTTCAGAAAAGGGCGCCAGGACGAAATTTTGGATAAGAAGAGAGAGCCATACAAATGGGCCATAAATCTTGCACAATAATAAAAATTGTTAATAATTCACTAACTGACCTAAAACTCCTATTGGCATTTCAACTTGATGAAATTTTCGTTCTCTATTAGGATTATGAATAATTCAAATTTTAAAGACGCTTATTTCTATCTATACATTACGCAACCTAACAATGAATTAGCATTTAATATAGTACGACATTTTTGCCGAGATGTAAATAACGGTTTACTTAAATGTACCTTACACGCAAACGGAGCGTCAATAGTTTACGTATGTATTTATCTACATGTAAGACAAGGTCTATAGGGGTTATATAAATATAACGAAACGTGATCATCGGGTATTATTATCCTACTAGAGCCACGAGTATTTCGCGAATTTATTCGGTGGCGAGGTAGACTCCAAACACTTGTTCTTTTCTTCTACTGTTCTGATTGGATGACAGTTCTTTAGACACGCCCCGTTCAACTGTGAGCCAGTAACGAGCACGAAGCAGTAGTGTGAGTATTTAACAGTCCTGGACAGAGGCCTTGCTTGATCACAACAACCAATAAGCAAACAAGCTAGGCTGTCCAGCCTAGCTTGCTGCCAACTCAATCCGCGAAATACTCGGGGCTCTACCTATTACTAGTAATAACAACAACTTTTATAGGATATGTTTTACTTTGGGGACAAATATGTGAGGAGCAACAGCAATTGCAAATCTACTATCAGCAATTTCTTATTTAGGAACATAGCTTGTTCATGAGTATGACAGAGAAGAGGGGAGGGGAAGATTAGATGCAGATAATGCAACTCTAAATCAGTTATTCACGATTATCTTTCTAATGTCATTCGTAAGTTAAAATGCTTAAATTTACTTAAAGGACGAGAAGACCCTATAGTAAATTTTAAGCATTAAAGCATCTCGCAGAAATATTTCACACGCATCAAGTGGACGATGTACTTACTTTTACGTCTTTTTTAAAATGTGAATACACCTGTAAAATTCAAACCGACAAGTGGGGTATCAGGAAGGAAGCGGCAATGTAACGTCTGCAGATTGATCCATTCTGACACTACCCGATATGACATACTACCTGCTAACGCAGCATTCTTCCAGTAAAACGATTTATTCTTATTTTAACAATTTATTACCGACAAGCAGTATGCATCCTCCGTGGTAGTGCCTGGTTTGAATCCCAGTGAAGTCGCATATGTGTATATCGTTCTATGTATTAACGTAGTTTAATTTATTGAGCTCTCAGCTCATTCAACTTTCGGCATAAAACGGGGGTACGCATGAGCCAAATAAAAATTTATCAGAACATAATTACACAAAATGCCTGCGACAAAACTGAAAAGGAGGAGTCTACAACTTTTCATGTCACATGCAGATTAGTCGCCAATACGGACGGGATGAAGCTGTTGTCACCAAACAGCGCAATGTTCGGTTAGACACGTATTTAAAGTGTTTTCGCGGGACCATCAAAGACAATAACGGGCTTTTAATTAGTTTCCCCAGAAAGGTAAAAATTAACTAAATTGTTTTAAGCACTTATAGGAAGTTCACGATGGTTCAGAGAATTGCTTATCCGTTAAAATAATTGAACATAAGGTGTGCCGCACGGGAAAGGGCGTAAGGAAAATGAGCGGTTTTGGATTGCAATTGGTTTGGAAAAGGCTATTTAACGTCCCCCGGTGTTATGCTTGAAGGCCTATCAGGGGACGGCTCACAAACTAACTTATGACTAACGTAAACTAACACCAATGCCTTACCTAAGATTCGAACCCAGAACCTCCCGTACCCCAGACTGCGCTACGGGAGGTCGGCGGGAAGGAGCGGTAACTTTGATCGCAGTGCGATGGCGCCACGGGTGTGCGGAAGAATGTAGTGAAGAGACTTGGGCGGCTCTTAACATCGAGGTCTTGAGATCGGACGAGGGTGTAGAAGAGAGGTGAGTATGGCGCAGCGCCGGAATACAAGGGCGGGGGGGGGGGGGTCCCCCCGATAAAACCCGCCGACCAGCCGTATCGTCCGGCACGATTCTCACGCGAAAGAAAATCCGGGAGCAACCCCACCGGGAATTGAACCCAGTTCGCCTAGGTGAGAGGCGAGTAGTTTAACCACTACACCACCCCCGGCCCCTCAGCATGCGGAAGAAAGTAATTACCGTGCTACCTTGTGTTGGGCTGGAGAACTAACTCCAGAAAGCACGGAGAAATTCCCTATTGTTTTCATTCCTTCTATAATACTGTACTGGATGTATCTAAATTCGACAGACAAACTTCGGGTGTAGGTTAATCACGCAAAAAGAAGTTGAAAACATATACACGACATATAGTCTAAAATCAATTCTAAGGGAGGTACACATTTATGACGCTGTAAGTAGAATAAAAAGTTTATTACAGTACCACTGTATTGTACTCCTCTCTGGAATCTTCCCCTCCTTTTAATAGCGACAACAGCGTGTTATTGGGTATTATGCGTGCCCCACCTGCCGGGTATTGGTAAATAATATTTTGAAAGTAAAACATGAATTACTCGAAAATGGTGGCGTTTGGGGCATTTACCCAAGGTGACATTTTTGTTGATTGTGACACGAGGATGGACAATCTATCTTTTAAATCCCGAATATGTTAACACGACATGGATATTAGTTCGAAATAGGAGCAGTAACAGTGATTATTTACATGAAATAATTTGAAGACAGCGACACGTGTTGCTGTGTTTGAATATCTTTGTTCAGTCAACCATTAGGCCTATGCAGACAATAGGTGTTCCATCTTAAATATTATCACTAATATTTGCAATAGACAAGTGTTCTAGAACCAACTAGAAGATGTATACCGCCCTTAGTATTCACTGTAGACAATAGGTTGTATATATGTTTTCAACTAATTTTTTTCGTTATTAAACTACAGCCGAAGTTTGTCGGTCGAATTTAAATACATCCTGTATATTAAATTTTAAGACTAAGTGTCGACGTGTTAAAAACAGCCTTTGCAAGTAAGGTGGCGGTGAAAACAGAACTAAAACACAGTCCGTCGGCACTTCACATTACGGGAAATACAGCGTAATTCAGTCAACCACGTCATTTAATGCATTTACTTCCCTCATTTTTTATTTTGAATGGAACACGGGGGAATGGAGAAAGAGCAAAAACCATACCTCGTTTTCCGCCTGTGTATTTTTCCAGCGCCAAAGCTTTTAGACCAATAAAAGGTAAAGCCTTAAAAAGCCACGATGAAACTACACAGAAAATCGCAACGAAATAGCTGGATTACGCAATCATTTTAGTTCAAAAGAACTCTATTTTTCTGAACATAATGTTTAGACCTTGCAATTCATTCTCGGATTAACAAATGCGTTTATCAGCAAGAATAACTATAAGTCCTTCAAGATTAATTGAAAGTAGTCTTCGAAATAAAAAATCCCGGCCCATGTCTACATACATTATTATACGTAAATGCTAACTGAATGACTGAAGGACCAAGTACTAACAACGCTGCAGCGAATTATGAAAAGAAGTTCTTTGTCATGCCATCTCATTACAAATTACAGCAACTGAAACTGGCTTACATTAGTTTTATACGCATAAGAGTACCGAAAGGCGCAAACGTAGCATTTATATATTTATTAATATTTCACATTGACGCACGATCGAAGTAAGTATACGTAGTCATTAGTTACACGATAAAACCGGTTCACTCCGCATTAGGTGTGTCGTCATACAAGAATCATTATTTGGCAATTGTACTGAAAATAAACTTCCTTACTGAAGTAATGTGTTCACCCGCATTATTTTCCACAAAAATTACGTTATTTCTTAAAGCTAATTCTAATATGTACAATAAACAAAGGGTTTTTGTGAGGTATACAACAAATTTTGCAATGGCGTATGTTCGAAATAATCTGTTTTACTACTCACATCCAACGCAAGAATCAGTCAACAATCACACGCAAATAATAACTAACACCTACTATGGATTATTTCTTACACATTGTAACAAATGTTGATATAAGCACAATGACTACAGCGATACAAAAAAAAAAAATAGATCCGGTGTCGTGGTGCGTTGGTACTCGAGGCATAGGCTTACCTACACCCAGCTGTGAAATATTTTGAGAAATTCTGCAATGATTAGCTCAGATGATGTTTGACTGTGTGCTACACTTTAGTCCATTCTGTGTGCAAAAGAGAAATTTCCGCGATGTATGCTCACAAGGTAGCCACGAATGAGGTTCTGGGATAGGGACGGACCAGGTCGGTTGGTCATACAGCTATTTGAGAGTAGCCGGTCGTAACATGTAACAGCCCTCGTAAATGGATCGCGCTGTAAACACGGAATAAAAATAGGATGTTTTGCGCATGCCATATTCGTATAACGGAGCAAATTTAACGGCCGTGGCCTCCACGTGACGAACGTAACAATAAATATTTATAACGGATTTTTTTGACAACACGCTGTGCATAAACGAAAAAAAAAAAAAATCAAGTAAATGGCTTGTAATATTTCCGTATGAGAGAGTGTGGGGGCAGCGTGATTGGATAACCACAACGGACAGCAAATCACAGCATCGGGAGAAATTCTGCCAGCACCTACGTCAACTGGATGTAAGAAAATTAGTCTTCCTTTTCTTTGGTTTACGGCTTCGGTTACAGTGGCACACTATTAATACAAAGAGGCAGCAGTAGTCCCATAGGCAGCGTACAGCCCTCACACCAGGGAAATACAGGCTCGATTCCCGGCGGGGTTTCTCGGGGTGCTCCCATTTCACCCGTTCTTGCATTATTCGCCACCCCATATTGCTTAAGATGCTACAGAGCTCAATAAGAGCCCTCCTGGTCTTTCAACTTAAATGTTATATTAAAAACCAGGCTACATAAAAAAAAATGAGCCAGATGACTTCCGAGTAATTCCAACAGGCTAACATACTCACTACTTTGTGTTACCTGGTGCATCAGCCAATTTGCAATCCGTCAGCTAGAATGACATAAATTCATACCAGGTTGGGTACTTGACCTAACTTTTTTTTCTTCCTATCCCATACGTCATAAAGCTTTCATCCTCGAGCCAGTCATACAGCATATTAAGAAAGCAACTCGCAGTGCCGGAAGCGTCGAGCTGCAAAGGTTAGTTTAATGGTTGCATGCTGGCAAGAACAGAACAAAACGTAAGTGCTACGACTGAAATGAAGTACACACGTGAAGTGCGAATGTAATCAGCGCGTAACTCTCTCTCTCTCTCTCTCATAAATCACAAACCGTCATAATGTAGCACTAGTCAGTGTAACTGTTCGCAAAAATGCACTGCCACATGCGCCAGCCAGAACTATATTAACGCTTCGTCCATGCGAGATTCATTTTGCAGTATCCTTGTCCGTATTATATCGAGCAGGTTGAGTGTTGCCAACCTGTAGGGCGCTGAACCCGATTTTGAACGTTTGCATGCATTCCACTGGAGTGTGAGAGGGGGCAAGAGCAGCAAAGGCTGTCCCTACGTGCATATATTTTAACGGACGCACTGAATGACATGTGTCCAGTAAAATAAGTAATGACGAAAAAAAAAAGTATTAATTAACAATTTGTAAAACGTAAATTACTTTTCTCGCCTTCTATACTTTTTAATACAACGAAGTGTAGAAATGAGCATATTTGTACAATAATTACTTTTGTAATAATTGCACAGTTTCACTAGACCGACGAATGAATAAAGTGGCAACGTTAATTTTATATAAGGCAGAATAACACACAACATGTATACCAGTAGATCTTAAGCAGGGCTTTCAAAAGTGCTAATTTTACCGTGAACATCCTATAACACAAGATGATCTTTTTCGTTTAGTTTATCAAGCTTAATACAAATATGTTTCTAAATTGCGACAGTTAATGTAACATCAGCGTGGTAACCTCTTTAATTCCATAAAGTAATGCGATATGAAATGACCAATTTATCAGTTATTTCCATCTGAAATATTCGCTGCAATATTTACAGTAAATTATGTCTTACATCCACATTTAAAGGCGTGCGTATAAACAATCTAGGAATGGCTTCAAAACATAGGTCATATTAATGTCAACTAAGTTTCATTGACCCATGCAACTGTTTGCCGGTGTCATTAAGTTAAATCTAATCTACTGAAACATCTAATCTACTGAAACAAGCGGAGTTTACATGAAACATCAGTAAATAAATATATATATATAATACGTATATATGCGGGACAGCTGATTTCTAAGTTAAATTTGTGTAAAAACCATTGAAAAGGATGCACGCGTTTTGATTTTAGGCCGACCACTGGCTCGCTGCGAATGAACCGATACAATGACATATTGAACTGGGAGGTTTTTGTTAATCCGATAAAGGCCATTTAGACATGAACTACGGTTGTTTCGAAAATATATGTGTTTATTCCAGCATTTCCTAACCGGAATTGTAATATCGGGGTAATCCGCTATCATTTTCATTACGTTAATTATAAAAAAAAAAAAAAAAAAAAAAAAAAAACTGAACCCCGAAAGTAGTGGGAAAAGGGGTCTGCTAGCACAGTGGCAAAGGAGGGTGATTCTACGATATGACTACATTTTGCAATCGGTTTTGAAAGCTTTAATTTATATAAAAAATAATAATCACAGATACCACATTATTTCTTTAAATATAAAAAAATTAATTAGGATTTATTGCAAGCTTCTACTCACCTCGTTTACGAAGGCTCTCTACTTCCTCCAGCTCTGACTACTAGTCAAGGACACTGAAGCCTACCTCAAATGGAATGTGTTTAGAAAGTGCAGGAGTTAAAAACATGTGTGCAATCTGTTTACAACGTGTCGGGTTAAAAATATCACGAGCGCAGCCGTCAACTGAAAAAGAAACACTTTCACTTGAGATGCTGGGAACGAAAAGAGTGTACGTGCGTACTGACTGCTGCTATATTCTTTTAATATGTGAGTAGTAACTTTAGCGTCTCTAGATAGTGCCACAGCGAAATGTCGCGTATTTTTTTACCCGACTCGTCTCGAACACCCAGACTGCCAACAATTTTACATGTACTATTAAATAAAGCGTACTTTATTATTGGATTTTGACCCTTATGTCAGCGTGTGTAATGCATCCGATGTGCTGTCTGCCAGGTTCAGTTCGTGGTCACTTGACATGATAAAACACTCTTGACTATTATTTTTACATGCGTTTAAAATGCAATGCTTATTGCCCTCAGAAAATGGTTGTCAAAAATACATATTACAATAAGGAATTTATATATACGTGAATTAGTTTTTGAAAGATTAAATCTATAGATATGCTGAGGCCCCATATAATATTTAATATATATGCTTATAAAATTCCAATATTTTATCACTAACAGTATGAGTTATCAGCATTTCTGACGCAAAATCCGAATTATTTCTGAAAAGGCGCGGCTGGGAATACACCACTCGCCATAATTACATTTTAAAAAATCATAATGCATATTTATGTCTATAAAAATATGGTATTACATAGAGTGGGAGATGTGGTGCGAGGTTTGGGTCGACATTAACTGCGAAATAATGACCTCCGGTGAGGGTGAAATGAAGGAAAGATGGAGAAGTGGTGGAATGCAAGAGTGCGGGAAATACGACTACCCTGAGAAAACCCTCTGCCAATGGCAACGTCCGCCACGTTTCTCACATATGTAATTCCTAGTGACATCGCCGGGAATCGAAACTAGTATTGATGTGAAGGAGCAGGTGATTGAATTGGTAACGAACGACACATTCGAACTTGGAGAAAATGTTACACGTCTGTAATTATATTTTAAAAACCCTTAGCGCATATGTAAATTCAATACAGCGATGGCCATAGGTATGTAATAACTAGTTATGTCATATTTCAATTCATTTTAAACAAAGAACTCCGCAGATATGTCGGTCGATACACTTGTGACTATAAATTTTAAAAGTTAAAATAAAATTCTTAATTCGAAACTTATATTTAAATCATGACTACTTAACATCGTATTTTGCAATTTATTGCAAATAAGAACGATCGCAGAACTCATACAATGGAATTGCAGCCAACTATGCTTACAAGAAGGGTTGAGGCATAATGCATTTTTTCATCTAGGTCAGACTTGTACCAGTCTAGTATGTTCCAAATTTCATGCAGCATGCAACTTTATCCAGCATTCGATGAACAACGATCAACTATGGCTTTAGGCTCGTGGGTGTCCAACATAGACATATCTCTCTTAAAATGTTACTTGAGGAAAGGCCCTGTATTCGTGGCTCAGGCTGATTATGTAATTTCTATGAAAAACTGAAAATCATATTTATAAAAATTGAATTCAAAACTGTATAAAAACACATGCCAATAATCCAAGTTCACATAGTTGCATTAGCATATGCCTTGAAAACATGGGAGCAAAAATATATAAGATTTGAAATGTTTACTAACACAGTTCTATGCTTATAAAATCCAATATGGCACTAGTCACTATCATATAATAACATATTCTAACATAATCGAATTTTCCAAATACGAATCCGCAAACTTGCCTCTCAGCAATTTTTTTTCTGTAAATTTCTAAAGTAAAATAAAACTTTATTTAATAAACAAATGAGTACTTAACATCGTATACAAAATTTTTTGGAAAAACGTACCACCATAGACTTGTAATGCGCTGTAAAAACATTAAAAAAAAAACCCTTCATGCATTGGTATTACTATAGAATCCAATATGGCGTAGGATATATGCACATAATCATAGGCTACGATTTCATATTCTAATTCTTCTTAAAAATTCGAGTTCACATAAATGTCACACAATATAGTTTTTTCTGTAAATTTTAAAAATTAAATTAAAATATAGTAAATTAAATACATAACATTTATATAAAAAATTATGCTTTGCGTAGTCGATTTTTGTGACATAATCTAATTCTCCTTGAAAATGCGGATCCGAAGATATATTGCCCGATACACTTATTTTAAAAGTCAAATAAAAATATTATTAAATAAATACATAACTTTATTTATAAAGTTATGCTTTTCCATAATCGATGGTTGCCGCATCATGTTATAATTCAAGATGGCAGACGGTTTTAACACTAGAAGCCTCAATTTAATTGGTTTTCAAGGATTTTGACGATTTTGAGGCTTTGGGTTATTTTGCAGGTTTTTCTCGCTATAAATTCAGCAGCTCTACATAACAGGGATTTTTTTAGGGAGCTGTCAATATGACGATACGCAGCTGTAGTTGCGGGAAAATGAAGAATTAATTTAAGAGAACCTTCTACCACTACACAGAGCGAAATTTCCAGATGTTTCGAGGGAAGAAAAAGGGGAAATTCGATGTGAGAACAGTACATTTTAAAGAGAAAACATATTTATGGGGAAAATGGGAAATTCTGAGGGGAAAAGGGAGAAAACAAGATGGCGGATGGAAAACAAACTGGCGGGCGGAAACAAGATAACTAATGGAAACAAGATGGCTACCGGAAACAATATGACCGCCACCTCAATGTCAAAGTCATGGACATCAAAGATGGCGAAATCAAATACGGCGATCAAATACGGCGGTCGAATACAGTCTCCAGCCTCTGCGCTAGCAGTCTGCTTTTCCTACTACTCCAGAGCTTGATTTATATTTAAAAGTAGCGACCGCTATCATAACTTCGTAATGCGAATGTTTATAGGATATTGGACTATTCCAATGCGATGGCACCGATAATCGATAGGGAAATTTTGAGTTTTAACACTGAACTTGAATAATCGTAGACGGTCTACAGAATGTTCGGGAATCCAGTGCCCGAAATCCAGACGTTGTTTCTTTGGATCAATTGTAATACAATATTCCTATACACTTACATAACGAAAAGTATTTTTATATAATTTAA
Source organism: Dryococelus australis (assembly GCA_029891345.1). Lineage (NCBI taxonomy): Eukaryota > Metazoa > Arthropoda > Insecta > Phasmatodea > Phasmatidae > Dryococelus > Dryococelus australis. Next base: position 50,873,960 of record CM057003.1, read on the forward strand.
TTGCGTTCAAAGTTGTGGTGTACAACGCCTGGAGATTGAGTTGCGTTTAGACAAGTTGCATAGGAAGTAGGCGCGCGATGCTGCGTATGTAATAATTTAGTGCCGCGCGTCTACGACCTATGCAACTTGTTGTGCAGTTGTACACCGCAACTTTGAACACAATTATTTTATATAAGAATACGTCTCCGGATAAGTGTATAGCTTTTACGTTACTATCAATACAAAGACACTATGTCTGGAGTTTGACAACTGCGTTTACGAACAGTGTAGGGTGTGCATGACAACTGCGCAATGACCACCCAAGGCACTATGTTTACTTTAATGAGTTCTTTGATATGCTCGTACACATCTTCTAAGTTGTGCCGGAAATATAAAATCAAATTTTGCATAATGCTCTGCCCTCTTCCTGTATAAGCGCGAGTTTGTTCTAAAGACAAGTGCAAACACACGGTACCTCACTGAGCAAGTGCTTTTGAAACTTCTGACGGGAATTTCTGAACCAATGTTCAGGATATGCGCAGAAAATTTAAATCACGTCTTTAGTCTTTGGAAGTAATGCAACCCCCTCCCCCTTCAAATTCCACATAAACAAACACCCTTTGAAAAGCCCCATTTTAAGCATGGAACCGTGCCACGGAATACAGAGAAGATGCGAATTTACTAGTTATGGAATGTCCATGGGTAATTACGAGCCCAAATACTTTCAAAACCCATGTGTGTATATATATATATAATTTACGCGAATACACTCGCCAGAAAAAGAACAAATGCGTTACGTGAAAGTATTGGTTTAACTTATCGCATACAACAACAAAAAACGGGGGAGAGAGACCACAACAATGTTGAATCCTTTAATAAGCTCTCAAAATCGTTTCTGGAGTGTCACTGGATCGTTTATTTGTTGGTTGTATAGTATATCAAAAATATCGAGTACTTTGAAACGAGCATTCATATTCAGCGTGACCACTCGATTAAAGAAAGTTAAGTGCCTAACGCAGATACTTCAGTGAATAACTTAAAATATTACCATTTCTTTTGAATAATTTTCTATGCTGATTCTGTCTGCTAATTCCGACGTAATATTTCAAGGAAGTTATTGTCGATGCTTAGCTGTAAATATGACGTGACCAATGGAGGATATTGAACTAAATAAGCAGCACTTCGTTTTACGTCTTTGCCGACCTCCGTGGCGCAGTCGTTTGGTGCGCAGCCGGTACGAGGCGCGGGAGGTTCTGGATTCAAATCCCATGTAAGGGTGGGTGTCAGTATAAGTTACGTCATAAGTTAGTTTGTTAGCCGTCCCCTGATAAGACTTCAGGCACAATACCGGGGGACGTTAATAAGCTCTTTAGAATACAATACAAAAATTTATCTTGCAGATGATACACCCAACTATCATTTGGGAGATCACTGAATACGATACAGACTTGTCGCAATATATGTGGTGTCCTCTCCCGTAACCGGAAAATTAGGCATAATTCCTTTCGATGCGTGAAACTTACCATGTGCGCATGCACGAACATGCATAGTTCGAGTAAAGACCTCAGTTAGTATTTAGGAGGAATGCAGGGAAAACCTATTACGAATGCACTGTTTACATTGGTTCGAGTTTTACATACTAGGTACTGACGTCAGAAAAACCGCATTACCCTGTAATTGAAATAAATATGCGATGTGGAAATAGCAACAGTAAACACACTGAACAATTATTCGTCAATGTTTATCGTTTAAGTCGTCGCTTTGATATCGCTGCGCTCAATACTGTTAAACTGATTTTACCAGCGGAGGAAGAGGTATCGCACGTTATAAGGCACAGCCTTGATAAAACTTCATAAATCAGTAAATAAAGTTGACAATCACTTTATCTTTAGGTGTACGAAAATAAGAGACAGAGGCTGCCAGCTATTCCCACCCCCTTCTTGCAAGACTTAACGACACAGAAAATTATATAAATACACAAAAGCTGCCCAATTTCCGAGCAACGGTGTTTAAAGTATAGGATGTTCAAGGTAAAATGAGCACTTTAGAAAGCCCTGATTGAGATCTACTTGTGTGCACGTTGTGTATTCTACCACCTTATGTAAAATTAACGTTGCATTGGTCCTCGTCACTTTATTCATGCGTCGGTCAAATGAAACTGTAAAATTGTTAGCAAAGGAAAATTTCACAAATCTGCTCATTTCTACACTTTGATGTATTAGAAAAATACAGAAGGCGAATTAAATCATTTAAGTCATTATAAATAGTTACCTAACACATTTTATTCACCGTTAAGATATGGAACTACTTTCTCTCCTTCGTAACCAACTGTACCGGGCGAATGTCACTCAGTGCGCCCATTAAAATGTATGCAGGCAGGGGCAGTGTCTTTTTTCCGAGGATGATTTCAAAAGTACTCATTTTATCGTGAACTGTCTTTACCTGCGCCATTATCAAATGAACAAGTACAACACCACACTCCGACAATGCCACGCCTTTCACAGGCCCTAGAGGTTGCCGCAATCTAAGTTTCGAAGTTTGGCTTTTACGTACCGCAGTTTACTGCTTATACATTTGAGTTAATGTCATCCAGCCTTCTCGACGTCTTGACTTCTTAACGAGACGATTACAGGCGGAGTTCATTTGCTCAGACAAGCACGAACAGGACAGAAACCGACCATGGTCTGTAGAGCAGAATCATCCCAGCATTCGCGTATAGTTATTCGGGAAACAATGGAAAACGGAAGTCAGGACGGCCGGATCGGGATTCGAACCCATGCCCTCCTGAATGCCAGTCCGAAGGTTTACCACTGCGCCACTTGGTATGGCCGAGATAGAACCCAACCCGATAACCTCCACGTTCGCAAGCAGACTTGAAACCGCTACATCGCTAATATAAAGCTTCTTACACAATAGAAAATTCTAGCAATTGATAGAAAACTTTAGCATTTGACTTTACGTTTCCTTTCCCCTAAATAAAACCACCTTTACACAGAATTGTAAAGTCAGAGTTCAGACAGTTGAACATCGGTTCTGCGATCTTCGTAAAAAATGTGTATCTTATGAAAATTATTACGATATTATACAGGAATTAAAAAAAAAATAGGCTTAAAATTTATATTAGAAGTTTATTTCAAAACAAAAAACTCATTTGTTTAATATATTAAAATATGTCAATTCATACATTTCCCCTTCAAATTATATTCGTTTGTAATTTATTTAATGTAGGAGGAACTTTGTTTAATATACCGAGATTAAAATCGCACTACTATAAAATAACACACTTCCCACATAACCTCTGTTAGATTCTCGGCAAAATGGCTGCTTGACTTTGACTTAAAATTGAACTTTTCGAAATCGTACAGTCAAGAGTGCTTGACTACCTTTGACAGTTCCATTGTGTCAAGCTCCATAAGAAACAACATGTCGGAAAGCAAACGTAAAGTCAAATGTAAAAGTTTTCAATTGCGTAAGGGCCTTAAGTCTCAACCCTGTCTCCACGTTGTGATTTAGCTACCCATGGGATATCTTCTAGTACTTCCCTAACCGAACAGTCGAAGCCCCATCTCGAGACAATTTGGCCGTTCGTAAATAGAATTCCTTGTAGGAGCAACTACAACTGCGCGCTCTAACATCGTCATCTGTAAATACCACTCTTTGTGAATGGGTCTCTTTCAACTCCAGGACAACATGCAGTCTGTCTTCCCCACTCCTTTTCCTACTCTATTTTCTTTTTCACCGAACATACGTTCTCCAAACATCAAAGGGATGTTGCTCAGTTTAGTGCCAGCGATTATTCTGTACGGGTAGAAGCAAATAAAATTAAACCGATTTCAAGTATGACAATTAAGAAGTTAGAGATTCCAAACAAAATTACTTTTCGTCAGAAAAGTTACAACAAAACGTTCGGCAAGCAGCGAAGTGAACTAAAGTGAAAAATTATATTTCTACGGAAGTAAATTGTCGATGTACTAGAAAACTCAAAACTTACCATTAGTTTTTCTAAGTAGAACTTTTACTGCAGGGTGATATTTAGTGATCTAGTTTGATGCCGCAAAATAAAATCACAAAGACCCTTTGCATACCATAATATCCTAACCTAAAACGAACTACTAGATCCATGTCATGTCACAGATTCGATTCACATGGATCATGTTCGTATCAATTAACCTTTTTTAAATTTCTTTCGATGCAGTCTTACAGAAAAGTAATTATTTTGCTGATGTTGTACGAAGGACACCTGGCCAAATTGCAACACTGCTTATACGATTTAGTTTTCTAGAGTTGAACTGGAAGATCTGGATAGTTCTGGGCTGCCAAGGTCCAGGGAGGTGAAGTGGAACGAAGAACAGGACGTGAAGGGCGGGGATAGGTGGAACAAATAACAAATGGCAACGTCCGACACGTTTCTCGCGTGTCAAATTCGGGCGAGACTCCGCCGTTAACCGAGCCCGAATCGCCTTGGTGGGAGGCCACGCCACCACAGAGGACCTTTTTGTTTCCAGAACACGATGCGGTGACAGTAACGTCGTAAAAAGAATACACTGCGTGAATGAAACAAACTTCACTTACGTAACACTGGCACGCTTGCGCTTTCAGTGCAGTTCATGAATGCCCCACTCGAAGCCCTCCTCGCATTTGTCAGTACGCGAATTTAGAAACTGTTAAGGAGGTGGCAAATAGTTACTGAACTGGGGGAGAAAAACACGAGTGCTGGTATAATCCATTCACGATTATTTCGTACTTTGCTGACACACTGTTGGAGTTCTACATTCCGGATACTCCTCCACCTCATGCAAACCAAACTTAGAAAATTACACCTAAGGGACCACACAAGCATTCATGCGCACTCAGCGTAACAATATTCTGCATAAGAACTATTTATTACTAGGCATTACCAACACACCTATCTACTCGTGTTTTTTTATTTAAAATTATTATTATAAATGAAATTAATTTATCGATAAAATATAAATTAAAGGCAAATTTCATAATAAACTATAAAACGCTTGCAATACATTACAAATTTAGGAAACCAAGCACGTATTACATAAAGTGATTACTCACAGGTTTAATTTAAAAAGTGTGAAGAAAATGCGAATAGACAGTAGTCATGTTTTTCCTTGCCAGTTATTCCCACTACAAAAAGAAATGCAAAATACAAGCAACTTATTTTATTAATGTAAATGATGAGTTATACCAGTTAAGATGTAAACAGGTGAGCTAAATAAACTAACTCGCGAAATGCATTAAAAAATTATTTTAGAATAATGTTCCGTATACAACGCAAATTTAACTTTTTTTTTTTCTCATATCACGCAGTCCTCAGCCCGTCTTGAACATTTTAAAGGAAGGGTCACTTGTCACCTGAGTCCCCTTTAAAATCTCGCCTGAGCACTTATCCCCCGCGTGATTAAACGCCCGTCAGATGCGTGAAGCGGCATGAACCTGCCAACTAACTCCCCCGGATCGGATTGCCGGAGTGGCACGTGTATCGCAAGCAGAAGTACAACGGCACACGACGTGTTCCTGTGCGACCCACTGGGGCTCGCTCGGCGGCTTCATCCCGGAGTAACATGATCAGACGGCGGCTCAGGGGGGGTAACGAACCGAACACAGACGGGATCTCGTCCACTACGCAGTCCCAACATTCCGGCTCTTGCTACCATCTCCGTCTACACTACCACACAATCGCAAGCGCATGACCGCATATGCACTACGGTACAGGCTATTCGCGGTCAAATGAGCACTTTTAAAAGCCCTGCTTAAGATCTACTTGTATGCACATTGTGCATTATTCCGCCTTATGTGAAATTAACGTTGCCATGGACCGCATCACTTTATTCATGCGTCGGTCAAGTGAAACTGCGAAATTATTAGAAAAGCAAATATTTTACAAATCCGCTCACTGTTATACTTCAGTGCATAAAAATACCAGAAGGCCAAAGAAATAAGCATATCACTCAGTGCGCCCGTTAAGATATATGCAGGTAGGAGCAGTGAGTTTTCTCTAAGGTTGATTTCAAAAGTGCTCACTTTATCGTGAACATCCTTTAGTATCGAATTTATTGCTATACAGTAATTTGAGGCAACTTCGTACCAATTAAAGGTAACACTGAAACCCCACATTGTTGTTTATAACGAAATATTTACAAATCCCACCTTTATGTACATGTCACTGCTAAGTATTTTATTTGTAACGGACATAGCACTGTGAAGGGATTCTCCGAATGTCCAATTCCAATTAAATTAAGCAGGTGATACAAAATTATCCTAAATGACTAGTCTATTTGCAGTTATCTTCACCCTTCTTTAATCAAACCTTTAAAAAATCACCCCTTGAATGACGCGTTTGATTGTTTCCTAAATATGCCAAGAACAAGTGTTGCATACTTCTGTGAACATAAAAATATAATTTCTTTTGTTAATTTTTAACTTATATTTTATGTAAAAATTTAAATATTTCGTTATGAATAATATGAATAAAAACATGTGGAAAATAGAAGTGTTGGTAATGCTACGTAAGAAACAATTCTCATGTCAAAATATTATTACACCGAGTGTAGACGAATGCGGTGCGTTGTCCCTTTGGTATAATTTTTTTCGACTTAGTTAAGCTTTGTTTGCTTGTAGAAGGGCTTCAGAAAAATAGGAAGTAACTATTAATGGACTATATATGGTTGCACATCTCCAATTCTGTATACTGCCAGTTTATGGTTAAATAAATACTTTAAAAACACTGCGAGGGTCCTTTCTAACCATTTTGTATCCTTCCGTCAAAGGTAAAAATTAGCATCGCAAGCGGCATGTATTCTTAAGCTAAAATAGTGGAAATATAAGGAAACCAGTGTAGATATAATTGCCTAAAACCAGTTGCAACTAGCTTACTCATAAATTAGATAACTAAATTTCACAGATAATAGCGCTAGCTTAGTGGTGTCGCGAAATGATTGATACCTGTGAACTGCGATAACCTTACACCCTGACCGTCTGTAACTAAATTATGAAACACAGGAGCTGGTCAGTATTAACATTGCTGATGCGCATTGTGAGTTTATTTTTAACATTATGAAATATTTTTGCGTGGCGCAACGCTTGATATTCCTTTGTTATTGGAAATATTCGAATCGCATATTGAGGTGCAGTAAATAATCGAGTGCTCGCCTTGAGACTGCACGATGTATGTATGTTTTGGGGAGAGGTTCGATCCCAACAATCTCCACATTTTCTTTACGAATTATAAGTTACATTTCTTTGGTTAATACCAACAACCAATGTTAACGTCATTGCGTACAAAACATGGAAACCCCTATTCTAAGCACGAGCGAACAAAAAAAAAACAGTCTTACGTCATGTCTATAGTCAGTGGACCAGCGTACGGGGATCACAGGTCGCTGTGTCCATACTTGCCAAGCCATCACGTTCATGTGAAGTTTCGCGTCCATCTCCGACACGGCTCGATTTACGAGCATCGAATCGGAAACACGCGGTTCGGAGCTCATTGCGGCCATTATTAGCAACGGTAGCTTATGGGGAAATCCCTAGTAAAAAAATTTTAAACGCCTCAAGGCTATCGTCAGGCCATAAGGAAGCATTCCCACTGGCCTTGCCCAGGACTGCGACATGGATTCCTGCGAAGTTTAATTTCTCGCAATATTAGTTCACTAACAGTAGGATATTATTACAATCCATTCATAGTTACACCACACTTTTGTAAAGCCTTGCTAAAATTCTACTTCCAGGATATTCCTTCGCCTCGTGCAAACTAAGCTTAACTAAGTCTAGAAGATTACACCATAGGAACCGCACCAAATACGCGCGCAATAACTTGTAATAATATTTTCCATGAGAACTACTTCTTACTACGCGCTACCAACATTTATTATAAATATTGGTAAAACTTTTATGTTACCAGGGGTATAAAACGCTTCTGATGCGTGGCATATTAAGGAAATAACTATACACGTCATACATGGGGTGATTTTTTCACAAAGGTTTGGTTCAAAAATTATGAAGAAACCACGAACAGACTATATACGCGATTTAAGTCAATACCTTAAACTACAAAGGCCACTCCGTACTTTTCTCCTTCCCCTTAAGGAAACTGTACAGGAAACCCATTTTGCGTGCCAATCCAAACCAATTTTACTATTATTATTCTCTTTGAATTCGTTAATTGGATAAAGGTAACAATAGATAGATTTGCGTCATTGGTTTTTTTTCTTTCCTGGAAATATTTCGTATTCCCAGAATACGTATTTACTGGCATACGCATCTACGTGCAAACTCTGATTTTACACACATTTTTCTCGGGAGTTCCCTTTAATGCCTTTCTGAGCATAATCGTGCATCATGAAACCGGAATGTGTGTGTAATCCATTCGGTCACAGCATTTAAAAACTTATTATGAGCATTTTTAGTCAGCATACACGTGTTGTATTACCTCACAAAATTCTATTTACATAATTTTAAGAGGGACAAGGGGTGTAAGGGTTGGAAGCTCTTTCAGAGCAAATGGTTATTATTAGCAATATGTATTTTTGGGTGACTTTCCTTTAAATGTTTGAAGAATCTAATCACCATCTGTATGCTCGTGTTTCGGTTATTTCGGTGTTTGTTTCTCCGAAGTTTCATATTTTTAGTCAGAACTATTATCTTACCAGTGAACTTAATTTGTGAAGGAGTGAGAAGTGAAGAGATTTGGGCAGCTCTTAACAGCGAGGTCTTGAGAGCCGATGAGAGTGATTGAAGTGAATGGAACGGCGCTGGGATGAAGAGGCAGAGGAAACGGGAGATCCCCGTGAAGACCCGCCGACCAAAGGTATCGTCCGGCACAATTCCCACTTGCGAAAACCCGGTGACCCGGCCGGGTATTGAACCCGGTTCGCCTTGGTGGGAAGCGAGCGTGCTAATCGCTCAGCCACCGTGGCCCCTACGACTTGTGAAGGAAAACATTCGTCGGGTCGAAGCGGCAGTGGAGGAGGACCAGATGAGAATTTGAAAAACTCTTGAAATAAGTGCGGCCGGTCGATAGCTGGGCCGTGTTGAAGTGCTGATACCGGTTGGAGATGGGGAACGGCGGGCAGGAAGTTCGACGGTGCTTGAGAGCAGTATCGGCGCGATGGAGAGGATCTCCCAGTGGCGTGAGACGGCCGAGCTCTGCTGGGAGAGGATCTCCCAGTGGCGTGAGGCGGCCGAGCTCTGCTGCTGACATTGATGGTAGGTCCTGAAGGTTGCAACAGAGGGTTCTTAGTGACCGCCAGACCACTCTGTTTTATGAATAAAGGTGTCAGTCTTACTGTTAGAAGACACTAGAGACGAGCTAAACCAGTATTTATCAGGAACAGCCCATACCTGTTCCTAGTCGATACCTGTTATTGATAATACCTGTTATGGGTAAGCTGCATGCTAGGCCGGGTTGATCCACTATCTCACCTTGTTCTCGAATACCTGTTATTAGCCATATACTGAGCTGGTATTTTCCGCTACCTCTATGTAACGCATACCCTCCTGGTAGTTGCATTCTTTCAACTACCTTCTGAAAATATTAAAAACTAAAGTAGGAATTTTTTTTTATTTATATTATATTTATATGTGTGTGTGTGTGAGAGAGAGAGAACACGACTCCATCGGAGAAATAGCAAGGTATGTGGATTCCCTGCAGAGCAAGTAAGTTCGGCATTATGATTATCCTACCAAGGAAACATGACACACGCGAGGAGGTTACGTATGAGGAGGTATACCTCCTCGCGTGTCATGTTCTCCTGGTAGGACAGTGACACTAGGTAGCCCCGGTCGTGTTTGGTGGTTCGGGGGGTGGGGGTTATAATAAAATGAAATATTCGCCCGTAAATATTATTGGTATTCAATATTAGATTCTAATATCAGACGGCAGGAACAGGTACGAAATGATATCAAACGAGTGTCGAGTAATAAGGGAGTGCTACTTATGACTGTTCCTGCTTCGTGAAACAAGTATCAGTACAGGCAAGAGGTCTGGTAACAAGTATTGAGAAGGGACAGGCTGTACCTGTTCCTTCTCAATACCTGTTACTGATAACAGGTATTGGGAATGAGGCCCCCGCCCGCTCCTGGTTAAAACGGCAACCTGACGGCGATGCCGGCAGGTTGCCGAAAGCTGACGCGGTGATGGCTCATATCTTCTGCCCCCTAGTAAAAGATCCTGGTACGGCTATTCGAGTTTAACGTCCTGTGCTGATGTGCCGTAAAGGAGTCGCGTGGTTTTAGTAGCGCGGAAACTTCCCTAAATGGACGCGATCCCGCGTGCCAATGCTATTAGGTTATCTTGAAACTTGGCCAGACAGTTATTGCCGGCTATCCTCTCCCGACGCCAAATCCATTTCTGGAAACCCACTACCTTTGCCGTTGATGTCAACTATCGCGAAACTATTGAGAAAGTGCGGTGCAAGCATTTCACGTTAGCAAACCAAACGAAGAACCAGCTGATGCGAAAAGTATTCGAAATTTTTTGTAGCCTTAAGTCACACGCAGAATATTTGCACTGCGGCATGGCTATAAAACATGAACAAGTGTTCAAGGTCACCAACACATCAACGCAGCAGTTTTTTGTTCTTTTACTCTCGCCTCATTTTCGTTCCGAAACGGAGACACTTAAGGCCGTGGTTACACGAGTGCTGTTTAACACATTCAGCTGAATACAATCGGTAGCCATGTCTAAACAAATGAAAAAACAGAAACGTGTTTCCACGGTTACACACCCAAAGCAGAATGAAATCTATAGAAATTCTAATTCTAACCTCAACAAACATGGAACTTAAGATGTATGATATTTAATTATAATAGCCTCCAACATTTATCACTATTGTCTTTTCGATTGTTATGAAACCTACATTTTTACTGTAATGTCATAATGGGTGGGTATTAGTACATTCAAACTTAAACCTGAGTTAATTCAACAAGTGCAAGAATTCCCGCCAAATACAGCAATATTTTTTACAGTGCTTGATTACTTCGAAGCAGTCCATTGGAGCGCAGCAGGGAAGAGAAGTCGTTCGAAACTACTTAGGAAAACTGTTCACGAACGAGAAACAACAGCGATCGGAACTCGTTCAAAGGTAATGTAACCTCTTCAATAGCTGAACCTGTTTTAGTGAAGTAGGTCTGCATCCCTTGTAACCGCGGCCTATGACACTTCCACAGGAAGGTGCGCAGTGCAGTTCCTTGCCCCCTCCCCACACCCTTATGTTACACACACTTGCCATTCCGTAAGAGTTCAAGATATGGGATGTGTACTTGTAATGCATCCCACTCGGCCCACCCTACTTTGCCACCTCTCCGCCCACCATCTCCCTTCCTGCAGTCCTTTTTAGGCGCATATTTTCACCAAGTTTGGCAAACTGGGTACAACCTTTGAAAAATTCACCTGCCTGAAACTATGCATACAGAGTGCCCCCGAATTCGACCAACAAACTTCAGCTGAATGTTCGTCACGAAGAAAGAAAGTTATAACATTTATACGACCTATGGTCTCAAGTGTGAAGCGAATCTTAAAGGCGGTGCACATATTTGTAGTTGGACATGAAGCACTAGTTTATTACAAATAATGGAGAAAATAACTCATATGGAACACGGCGTGTCAGGATAATGTGTTAAAGTTGATTGTCATATGCAGATTTTTTTTTTCATGTGCACTCTGACTGGGCTGATTCAAAGAACCAGCTTTAAAACTAGGCAAATGCAATATTTTACCTTAAAAAGGTACGGAATTAAATTTTCTTCGAACAACATAGGCTATTATTACTTGGTTAAAATCAGTTAACAATAAACATAATGTACATGCACCCACTCTTTCTTCCAAATCTTTTGCACCCTAAATTTTTTTTAAGAACTTTCCGGGGTTACAACTGGACACGTCAACAATCTTCCGTGTTTCCATGTTTTCTAGCCAATAACTTTTATCAAAAACATTTAAATTATTTTCTCTGCTTAAAAACTTTTTTGTAAATGTACTTAAATAAAATAATCTTAAGAAATTTGGGGGGGGGGCCGCGGTGGTGTAGTGGTTATACTACTCACCTCCCACGCACGCGAACCGTGCTCGATTCCCCGCGGGGCACCTCCCGGATTATTACGGTAAGTTGTCGAATTGCGTTCGGGATGTCAAATTATGATAGAGTTTTATTACATTCAAGTTCAGGCATAAGACGATGGCCTGTTTTCCGTCTCCCTTGCTTATCCTCCAACCATTGAAATAAAATACTTATACTCCGTTCACGGTTACTTCTAACTTTTCTGAAGCCCTGCTAAAGTTCTACTTCCACGATATCCCTCCGCTTCTCGCAAACAAAGCTTAACCGAGTCTTGAAAATTACACCAAAGGGACAACGCACCGCATTCGCGCGTGCTCAGAGAAATAACATTTTGTATAAGAAATATTTCTTATAGGCTGTTCACGGTAAAGTGAGCACTTTCGAAGCCCTAGTTACATTTCTTATCAGCCATTTTTTATACTTCCGCCATTTTTCTTAAATAAATATTACCATGTGAGAACTAAACACAGCGTATATATTTCATCGGACTAAAAGTTAACATCTAAAACTAGAATAAAATATATTTATTGACTATCATTCCAAATGAGACGGCTTCAAAAAGTGCTCACTTTACCGTGAATAGTCTACACTAAGCATTACCAACACGCTTATTTTATATCTGTTTTAATCATATTAATTATAAATTAAATATAATTTATAGGTAAAATATAAGAAACATCATTTAAGAAGGTAATAAGGGTCTTATATGTTAACAGAAGTATAAAACGCTTGTGATACATGACATATTTATGAAAGAACTAGATACATCTCACACGGGGTGATTATTCACAAAGTTGATTCAAAAGCGTGAAGATACCGCGATCAGGCTGTAGACACTAGGCAGTTCAACGCGGACGTGTCATTTAGTGAGGGCGGTTACTCCTGCCCGAAATTGTGCACGTTCCAGCGAAAAGTGGCTTCTCGGCCCTAATGAAATAACGGCCAAAAACACGGAGAAATACGATCGGCGGTGAAGCGGTTAGGTTGGCAGTGGGCAATTAGGAGCAGGTTCCTGTCGACCCTGTGGAACCTCGTGACAGTGGAATCGAGACCACAGCTTCATTTGTGGTTTTGTCCCACTGAATCGGGCAGTTGAGATGTAGCAGAGGTGGCTGTATTTCGCCATCAGAGATACTTCTTCAGGAATGGATGGCAAGCTTACCTTATTAGAGAAGTTGCTTCTGAACAAATATATTGTGATGTTACATTAGTCCAAATTGAGGATATCGACTTTACATTTCTCGACTCATATTCTAGGGACTAAGGATCAAGAAGACGTCCTATATCTCACCTCCTTAGATAGTCTACTTTTCGACCAAACTAACATTTTCTCATGCGTGAAACTTGGCGGACGTTGCCAACAGCCTGTTGGTTTTCACGAGCACTTATATCCCCCCCTTTCCCAATTAGCCTCTTCACAGTTCACTCACAACTGCATTGAAGCCGAACTATATGTCACTCTCCCTCGTAGCTCAAAATGTTTGTTTTCTTAAGACGCTACTTTAGCAACGCGAAACTATGAATTCATTCCCAGCGTCTCCGCATGCACGCTTAATATACAAAACTGGTATGTAGGCTTGCTAATATGGAGGTTGCACCACGCGACTTGACTTTTAGTGGTTTAGTTTTATACCGCAGCTTTGTCGTGCATACTTACAACACACTCACTGCAAAATTGTACACGTGAAAAATACATTACATACAGTGTTGTACCATCCTAGCGTGGATACATGCAGTGTGTGAATTACGCTTTTAGCTCAGGGTAGCGGGGTACTTTTTTTTATAGTGAAATCGAGACTTTTGGAGATTCGCGTTTTCCAGCTAACTGGCTGATATCTGGTGGCGGAAATATGTACTAGTTTATAGGTTATAAACAAACTGCAGTGTTACATGTCTTCAATCTGTGCCTGCTGTGAAATCAAGTATAGCAAAGTTGACAGGAAACGTGCTACATCGAAAATTAGTCGGCTATGGCCTCGCGTGTTTTACAGACAGTTCAACTGTGAAGAAGCTTGTATGAGTACAGCAGTTCTGCTGGACCCAAGGAGGAGGAGTTCCCCCTCTAATGCCCGGTTGCACCAACATCTTCCCTGATCCGAGATCGAATAATCCTAGTTACGAACCAGGATTCAGTTTGATCTTGGTTCCAATGTAAAAGTGTTGCACCAACGAAATTTCATGATTCTGGATCTCCGATTCGTCGATCTTGGATCTTAAGTGAGAGCTCGAGATTAAGTATGAGACAAATTCGCTATTGGTTCGTAATATATGACGCCACGGGAGTAGGCGTATTTTTCACTATAAATAGAATTAGATGTGCGATGTTTTATCTGTTTCAAGTGAATTATTGTTGAACGAATTTTAATGAATAATATCAAAGTGCGTACAATGTTATTTTAATTTCCCAAGAAAACAATCGAACGTAGTTCTATCTGTTGGCGTATCTCCAAACTACATTTGTCGACGATGGCTGCTGATCTCGGATCGAGATTTCGAACCACGATGGTGCAATCGGGCATAAGGCCCGTTATACAACGTACGGATGCGCAATAAAACGGGCACGGAACATGTAAAGGGAACAAACGAACTAACCGGGAGGAATTTCAACCATTTCGCAATACGCAGAAATTCTAGAAGACCGCCTACCTGGAGCTATATTCCACGTTTTGAGGCCGAGAAACGCGGGAGCAATAAGGTCTACATTGTTACGCGCATCAAGTGCGCCATCGCCACTAAGCGCAAGGCTCTGAACTGATATGCAGTGTTCTCGTCGAGCTGCGATTGCATATAGGGCTTCAAGAGGTAACCATATAATTTTATTGGCGGGATATCTGTAGGAAGGTACAATACAGGCCCTTAAGTATTTTGTATGTACCTGGCGCGTTTGAAATATAGCGCTTTGAAAAGTCCGCATTTAGCTATCTTGGACTGCTATGAAAAAGCGTTTCTAATGTGCGTGACGTCTTTAAAGCCCTTGTCTGAAGTGTGGGATCTTTTGAAATTCGCTACATTGGATGCACGTTTCACAGCTTCTTGGAAAAACATTTATTTCAAACACTTAGCAACGTTGTCCAAGAGCCACGTAGGCGGGCTCTTTAACGACTGCAAACTAAAAAATAAATTCCTCCGTTACAAATTGTCGACATAAGCTTTAAACAGACACGCCTCATTTTTAATATTCATCCAATGATAAATACTACATAAAGAGTACTGCTAAGTTGTGAAAGCGTGTTTATTAAAACAAGAATTATGCAAGACACCACAAATCTACGCCCTATCTCGTAAACCAGAATGGCCACGAAAAGGAAGATCGTCGAACCAAATAATCGATTCCTATTGGATAAAGGCTGTTCACAATAAAGTGAGCACTTTCTAAGGCCCTTCTTAATTTTTCCTTTCATCCTATTTTCATCTTCCCGCTGCTTTTTAATATAAACATTGCTTTGTGATGAATAAACACAGTGTATACATTTCACCACCCTCAACATTTAATGCCTGATGCTGCAATAAGATATATTTATTAGTGGTTAAAGCCTTTTGGGAGGGCCTTAAAAAGTGCTCACTTTACCATGAACAGCCTATACCAGTATTCACGGAACGGTGAAGTTGTGTGGCGACCAGCTTTCTTACGTTCTTCTGTACCCATCCGTGTAAGCATACTCCATTGTAGATCGAACACGGGACGTTATACGTTGTCAGCCTCCGTGATACGTATCAGCGCCCGTGGCGTAGTAGAACGATGAGGTAGACCGCTTATTCGTCTTCTGCGCATGTACCCAACATTGACCTACCCCAAATGAACACAACTATCAATGTCACATGGTCAACAGTGATCAACGTGGTGGTCTATATTTTAATTTTCAAAAGACAAGCATTTTTATATGAATGAAATATTCTAACACTTCAAATCCAATCCACACCGTTTTTGCCTGTCGTATTAGCAGAAAAGCAGTTTGTAGTCTGCATACTGTATATGTGTAAGCCACCGCCTGTTAGTGTCCGTGCGACGCATCTTTCCCTTCGTAGTAGCGAGCAGAACTGCATAGCCTTCTTCCCCGTTTCTTACCAGAGCTTCTCGGAGAGCTCATTTCCCGTCTCTTCCTGTAGTCTCTTGTGCTGATCCTCGCTGCCTAGTTTGTGGAGGGAGGGGAAAAATCCCCTACTCATCCTTTTTCTTCCACCCTCTCTCTTTAATTCCCCCACAAAAATCCCCTTCCTCCTCCTCTTGAGGCAGTCCGTTCTCTACGAGGCGTGTGCCTGCGTCGCCCGGGGCATGGAACGTCAGGGGCGTAAATGGACTGCGCGCAGTTCTCATCCCCTGGAGCTCGTTTCCTCGGGCGTCTTCTCTGGCGCCATCATACGCCTCGGCCTTCCAGAAGGCAATGTTATTCGGGGAAGGTTACATGGAAAAGGGGGGGGGGGGAGGGCTGGTTCGAGTTGCAAGCGAAGCAGAGCGGGACATGGCCGCCCCGAGATTGGCGAAACAGGTTTTCCGTTGGAATCGTCTGGAGTGTTGGTTCATGTACCACGAGAACTGATGGGGCCACGGTGGTGCAGTGGTCAGACTACTCGCCTCCCACCGAGGCGAACCGGGTTCGATTCTCGGCGGGGTCGCCCCCCGGATTTTCGCACGAGAGAATCTTGCCGGACGATGCCGAGCTGGTAGGCGGGTTCTCTCGGGGGTCTCCCTTTTCCACCGTACTTGCATTGTTGCTCCATACTCGTTCATACTCGCTTCGCTTCGCCCTCATAGGCTCTCGGGATCTCGACGTTAAGAACCGTCCAAATCTCTTCACTCAAGTCACGAGAACTTATCCACTGACATGGTCGCGGGCTGTGCAGGTACTGGAAAGGAAATTAGCGCAAGATACTTGTTCTGTCTAATTTTACAATATTAATTCATGGAGTCAACACGTTTCTACTGTGAGGGGCCTGCCAACCTATAGCCGTTTTCCGCGTTTGAGGCCGAGAAACGCGGGAGCAATAAGGACGACACTGCCACAGGCATCGGGTGCTAAAGCAAAAAGGCTATTAACTGGCGTGTAGTGTACTAACTTTTAACATACATTGTAAAACAAATTAACATCAACAAATGGGGACGGTAACGAAGAAGACCTTCAATAATAGAATTGTCCAATAATATCACACTTGCTGTATATGTGGGGTAGTAGGAACTCTCAAACTCTCCTTCAGTCTTTCGTTGCCAAAGTGTATATATAAACATAATCCCTCAACTCTAGCTAAAATACTACAAGATAAAATTTAAATTATTATAAAATTATAATAAATTTCTGCGCACGTCTTTAGAAAAAAAAACCGTTAGCACACATCACACAAGTGAAAGCTTTCAGATGAAAAACTAATACATGCCCCAAGCCGAAAAAATTCAAAACGCACCACCCTGAACAAATGACAACAGATACTCCAGAGGTATGCTAAAAATCGTATATTGGCAGCTTACAGCACACACAACAATACAGTTAAAAGAAAAAAAACTATAACTAAATAATTTATAAGTATACCTACTACATTCACTCGGGTCCGAAATTGGCTCACGATAAATATCGGTAGTTAAACCAAACATTAGACCAACAATAATTCAATAGCACTCTTCAAACTTACAGCGCACACAAGGGTTGTAATTATAAAGAAAATTGATAAGGTACTACATTAGTGAGAAAAAATTGTACTTACCTATGTTTCACTTACCGGATGCTCCGATAGATGTATCCGATCCCCGAAAATTTCTTCTCTGACTGTACATTCCACAAAAAAATAACCTTCTTACCATGTATGATCCAGCTATTTGGCCGGTCCACGATTCCTCGAAGATGGTTTCTTCATACGCGAATAGGAGGATACGCATTAAAAAGTTGTTATTAATGACATCTCGGGAAATCCCCCCGTAATGTCCAGATGTCAAGCTAGATTCCAAACACTCGCATGCTTATGTTAACTTCAATGATTGTACCACAGTCTCATACTCCCTTTGAGAAGAATCGTGCAGAAGACTACTCGTAATTGTATACATTACACGAATACGGCAGACATAGTTTAAAAAATAAAACAAAATTCTTATAACTAGAACCCCAAGCATTTCTTGGAATCAGTCAGAATCGAAGTAGACTTGAAGTACTTGTTATTTTGCCGTACTATTATGTTTGGACGACAGTTCTTTAGAAACGTCATGTGTAACTATGATCCAGTGGTAAGCAGGAAACATTAGTGTGACATCTTCGACAGTCCTTTGTAAACGTCTCGCACGATGGCAGCAACCAATAAACACACGATACTGACTCGAATGAACAGAGGATTTTGTGCATCCTAACCTGATGATAAATCAAACCGCAAATTACTCGCGGATCTACTCATAACTTATCACCGAAACAGATTAGTTGTTGTGAAACAAGCTGCGGCATATCATATCATACAAAAACTACCATTTCTCTTGTAACATGGCTGGTGCGATCGCTTGAGTTAACACAATGCCTCTTATTGTTGTCAGGCTACATGACTGGAGTTTTGTAACTAAAAGGGCATGACACGAAATGGAAAACCACAGAGCGCAAGCAAAAAATTCGAGCCACGGTACGCCGCACACCTTCCATCGAACACAGCGTTCATAACGCGCAAGAAGGCAGAAATCTGCTGTGAAAGCAACTAACGTCTGCGGATGTTTGCTGCTCCACTATATACGTCAGTAAAATACTAAGACGTAACGGTAGTTTCGTCCGGCATACCCGTCTCAGTTGCAAGGTAACAAAGCTGTCTCTTCGCCGCGTAAATTCCACTGTACCTCCTCTTCTTCAGTATGAATTTACGAATCAAACCGTACAAAATTATTAATTAGGCTGGGGCCCATATAACGTGGAAATAAAATATTGATTTGCAGAGGGACAGAAACCGCTGAACAAACAAGACTGTGGCTCGATACACACATAACACAAAGCAAGTCACTTCGAAATAAATTCGTGGACGCGCAAAATTATGGCTCAAGTATGTCACTACGAAATTTGTTCTAAATACATACTGTACAAGCCGGGTACCAATTTTAACACTACCTTACCGTTCGAATAAAGAAAGAGTTTTAAGTCGTAAACAAGGGATGGTAGAAAAATGTATAGGTATCCTGTAACAAGACCCTTGAATTAATGAAGTCAGAATCAGTAGTTGGCTCGGTTGTCTTCTTTTAGCACATAAAATAATTTTTCCGGGGTTTTTCAAACGAAAGTTAAAAACAGTACGCTGTTCTCGCCCGAGGTAGTCAGTATGGATGAAACTAGCGTAAATTGAGCCGGGAGAAGTGAAGCAATGGTGGAATGAAGAGAGAAAGAGAGGTAAACTGGAGAAACTTAAAACTTCCATCAAGGTCACACTTTACACATCAATCACTTGCAATCAATCTTGGGATCTCAGTAGTATAAGGCTGGTCATTAACCACAGAGCCAATGGCGGAATCATCCCAAAACTTCTTATAATATTTTATGTGCGAATAGAATACCACATCGTAGCATACGCTAACAAATGTGTTGGAGCATAGAACGATACTATTTTTAATACAATGTTCCACTACAAACACATTATATAAAGTATTATTTTAATATATTACAAGATGCGTAGTATCTTTAAAAGCGAGATGCAAAAATAAGTCATTGTTACTAATTCAGACAGTACATTGCGGCACAAAAAATAACACATTTGAATGTAATGCAAACCTTTCATGGACTATATTGGAGTTGTGCATACAATTAAAATTTAAAACTTAATTAGTAATCAAATAAAAGAGTCTATAAAATCATATGTCACTGAATTTCTAATGCTGATATCTCACACTGGGTCTCGGACTAAACACTGATTTATATGGCAAATTACGGGAATTACAGCGGCGCGGGAACTTATTCCCTGTTCATTCAAATGGTGCAATTAATCAACAGTTTAAAAGTAAATCCCCAAATTATTACAATCTAATAGGCTGAAAACTATGAATCACACTTTAGTGTAACATACATATTATAAACAACAAGATACGATTTCGCCGCGTAGTCAAGATTCACTACAGTACAAACATTATATATACACATGATAATCTGCCCAACGTGGAAACCCCCAAATTTCCGGGACAGTTGCAGATCACGAAATGCGGTTCGTCGCTAAATGAAATTACGTACGGGGGCAAGTAATGCCGCAAAGTGATGAGATATATATATATATATATATATATATATATATATATATATATATATATATATATATATATATATATATATAATCTCACACGCACATCATACAGTCAAAAGCAAACAATATTTTGTACAAAATTTACATTTCTAAAAATCTTTGTATCTATTATACGATTATAATTTTATGTTACAATATTTTCTTTGATAGTAGCAGAAACGAGCTTGTCAGTCTTTATTGGCGAGTAAAATGAACTACGGTGTATATGTAAAAGCTTAATACATGTTACAATGATATGAGGGACTGCCCGAGTGTAGGAAAAATCCCCCCACAAATCCTCTCTTATGGCCCATAAAAAATATACAGCTAACCAAATACAAGCAGTGTTTTATTTTAGCCTGCATTTTTTTTTTCGTTCCTTTAAATGTGCTCGCGTGTATTTAGCTTAAATCACAAGTTGTACATATGAAACCACATTCCAAAAAGTATGTTAAATAATACACGCTCCGTATTTCCGACATTTGCAAACAGAAGCCCGACATCACTGGAAACATTTTTATATCACGCTATGTGGCTTGTGAGATCACCGTACCTCGGCTGCATTACGTCCCCGCGACTGTTAATGTGTTTTTAATGTCTAGTTTTCATCTGTGTGAGTTCATTTATGCTAGATCGTTGCCGTTTCATCTCGTCACACGAGCGTGAAGTCTTGGGAAATTTCAGCCATCTAAACCTTAAAATAGGATGACATAGGACTCTATACTTAAAAAGAAATTAGTGTGGTAGGTGAATACTAAATGCTGAGCAAAGGTAACATTCAAGCTGTGTGTACTACATTTATGAACAAAAATTATATTCAACGTTGTTTCAAATTAACCCAGAGAGAGACATCGAGCTATGAGTAACACTGTAAAAAAATTTCAGGTAAACTTCCTAAACTGTGATGGTAGTTTTTTACCAATACATAGTATGAAAATAATAGGAAATGTAGGAATGTTGAGCGTTGTTACTATACAAGGTTGGTGACTTTCCGTATGCATTGACTGTTTCGTGAGCGAACTTAGAAACGGTACCAAGAATGTATGGGAAATGAATTTACCATTCGCACTTTCTCACTATTTGTATACATTGATATGGTAAGTTTACAAATAATTTCTTAACAGAGTATTAGTGTTTACTTGATCAGTTTAAACTAACAACTTTTACAAGAACGTATACTTTTCTTATTTTCAGCAGAAGGTAAGCAATATGGTAGAAAGATGTAAAAATACTATGTATTTTGCTCACTGAAGAGCTTTGACACAGTAGTCCTTACTGATGAAAGATCGAATTCCGGCTTCTACTTCCGTTACACAAAGATAAATCGTGGTATGTTTCAAGATAATTTTCTCGCTGACAAGAAATTTCTACGATATAGACATCAGATGTGTTGAGAATATGTATCGACACACTACAAGATGTACCCAGTTCTCCGATGGCGTGCATCTTGTGATGATCAACAATGCAAGCGGCCATCTGCAAGGTGGCGGGTGAGAATGTCCCGCAACTAGCGGCCAGGAACGTAAATATGAGCAAAATGCCATACTTCGTTTGTCTTGCAAACTAGGTCAGTTTAAAAACCGTAGAAATGCACCCACAAAAGAGTATAAGTCAACTGGTTTACAACTTCACTTTTCAGCATTATGATTCTGCGTATCACAAATACGCCAAAACAGAACAAACCCAGGTGATAAAATTTCATGCGTCATTAATAGTCAAGGCAATTGATTCACAAAAAAGACTTCACTAGTAGTTTTGTGCCCGGCAACACAATTTTTGATTAACTGTCAACTGTGCAATTATTCGGAGTCTAGCTTCACCAGAAATTATCAACTTTGAACACGGAAGTAGTATAAAAATGTCGATTCGAGCACAGCCCCCAGTTATCAGAAAAACAGCGGTAAATTAAATGCTCGAGCCATCAGAAAACCATCAGAAAAAAAAAACTCATGATTTTCTGATTCAAAACACCAAATGTCGATTCAAGCACAGCCCCCAGTTACCAGAAGAACGGCGGTATATTAAATGCTCGAGCCATCAGAAAAACCATCAGAAAAAAATTACTCTTAATTTTCTGATCCAAAACATCAAATGACGATTCGGGCACGGCCGCAAAAAAGTGGCTCAAAAAGGTGCGTTTGGTCAGATCGTAGTCTTTAGAAAGAAAAAAAGTTGCGTTAAACTTTGCGTTCGAGTGCATCTGCAAAAATACACGTAAAAAGTTGCGTTTGGGCGCAGTTGCAAAAAAAAGTGGCTTAAAAAATTTGAAAACGTAAAAAATAAAATACTGTATATAATAAAGAGGGATCAGTTGCTAAATGTATTAAACGGGACCAAACAATTTAACAAACTTTCCGAACTTACAATTGGGCAGTCCTATCCCATAAACCATGCTGAAATAAATGATACACGGTATGGATACAAAGTGATAATTACTTCTGGATATTTTTAAGTAACCTTACCAGACAGATATGTTCAGATTTTCAGTTAAAAAGTTTTAAATGATGTTAATCGTGGAGGTATAAGTTTTGTATATGATGGAATGGTGGATTGTGGTGTTAACCAAATGCATTCTATTCGGTTTTTTAAAGAGTAAATAATCGTCATCGTATAATTAGACAGCAGTTGATTTTTATTTGCATTCATATCTCTATAAAGTTTTAATGGTTATCCAATCATTAAAACAAAATTATCGCTCTGACTTCAGCAATGTGCTACAACATAGTCTAATTAAAAATTTAGATACATATCTCCAAATTCGACATATTAAAGTAGCCGAAACATTGAATTATATTTCTAAATCTTTCATTGCACTTTCTATAGAAATATTATTCACCTTTATCGCATGAAACTTTAATAGTTTTTAAACTATTAAAGTTGTTATATATAGAATATGACTACTTCAAACCCAAAAAATATCTACGGTCTCATCTCTAATACCACTGTTCTTTCAGACAAATCAAATTTAATTAACTTACCTTTTTCATCCTTAACTTCAACTATTATTTCATTAACTTGATTTGTTTGTACTGGAAAAAATAATGGATAAGCTGGTTCGTAATAGATCGTGTCGCCAAATACAAATGTTGTTCTTGGTTTAAAAGTGGCGATTATGTTAGTTTCTCTGTGATTATATTCATCATGTTTTAATATCATACAATTTACTATATTACAGTGTATATTTATTGTTTCAAATGGAGCAAATTTTTTAATTGTATCACTACAATGGGCCACACTTGCTTTCAGAGTTTTATTTTCTACGAAACCCAAAAGTTTTCCTATTGAACCCCGTTTTCCAAGCTATAATTTAAGCGTACATTTTACTTTCACTCTGTTTGTTATTTTATCCAGCTGGAAAGATATATAATTTTCTTTTCCATCCATTGAATCTACACTAAATGAAAAAATTGTTTTTGTAGTTTTTTTTAAGATCTTTTAAGCTATATTGACCAACTGGAATTTCAACTGCTGATTCCATATCATTCTGGCCCACAAAATATATCTTATTTTTCCCAGAGATAATGTTATGCGTTGGATAAGTAGTATAGAAAATGAACTAAAACCAATGAGTGCCCCTCTATCTCTAAAGGGTAATGTAGTATTTTCTTCAACACTGATTTGTTATCGATTAGATTGAATACTTTACTCATGTATGATATTATTTAAAAAATATATTAATATGTGAGCAAGGAAAACATGAAATATGTAGACTGGGATATTAAAATAAGAATACCAGATAAGACTGTATCGACAAAACGTCATGGAGAATTATTACCTAATAATATTATATGTTTGATAGTGTGTCCTAGTAACTGTGCAAAAACTACACTTATGATAGATAATTTTATATATGCCTAAGGATGGTTGGGCTTTGGTACTCTCTATGTGTGTTCAAAAAGTCTGGATCAACCAAAATATATCAATTTAAAGAAAGATATAGATGTAGCATCAAAATTATTTAATGAACCGATAGCATACTTCTTTCCATCAACTGAAGAAATGGTTGATGTAAATGAATGTCATAAAGAGTCTGTAGTTGTTTTCGATGATATCATACTTGAAGATCAAAATATGGTAATGGATTACTTTACTCGTGGTAGACACAAAGATATTGTTTCTATTTAGCCCAGACATACTCAAAAGTACCTAAGCAGCTTATAAGAGACAATGCCAATTTTCTTTGCATATTCAGACAAGACGATACACATCTTACATATATTCATAGTGATTTTGTTGGTGGTGATATGTAGTTTGAGAAATTTAGAGAGACTTGTTCAAAATGTTGGAATAATGAATGTGGTTTTGTTACACTAGATATGACTCGTAAGTTAAATAATGGTAAGTACCGTAATAAAATTAAAGACTTTTTAAATTCTTAGATTATAAGTAAGTTTTGTTTTTAATGGAAGTGTTTCCATTAAAAACTAACATAATCTGATCTTTTTAAACGTATTCATATACCATAACTATTTCAATAAACACAATTGCACCTTCGGGTACATTGTGGACTTTTGGTGACTTGATTTGTATTCATCGAACATATTAAACGGTTAGTAATTCAATTTTAATTATATAATTGTCTGATTTTGTAGGGTTGCATGCATTTACGTCTTTTATATCAGTCACTGATATTGTGTTGTTCAAGACATAACCACCTTCTTGTTAATGGCTAACTGCTAGGGGAAAATGGCATACTAGTGTTAGGTGTAAAATGACACACTGTGTCATTTTATCCTACACAAAGTACCTAATGTTTATATTTCATTATATGGGCAATTATTTGTGTGTATTATGTATTATAATACTACTAGGTCTACATATAGGATTTTGAAAAGCAAATGTATGCAGTTAAATACAGTAGCTTGAAAATATTTTTGTGCAGATGGTTGGGAAGTACATCATAAAAACTACTCGGCAGTCGTGGGATGAAGTTTCCATGCAACAGGCAATCGATGCTGTCAACGGTGGAGAAATGGGTTGGCTGCGAGCAGCTAAAACCTTTCGTGTACCACAAGCAACTTTAAGACGAAGGGCTAAAAACAAAAACAAGCAGATTAAAGGTGTTGAGAAAGGTTTACGTAGGTTCCAGTCAACATTTGTCAGGGAAATAGAACATGAGTTGGTTAGCCACTTACAGCAACTGGAATCTCGTTTGTTTGGCATGACCTGCATAGATGTGATGCATCTCGCTTACCAAATAGCAGAACAAAACAACATACCTCATAGGTTTAGCCATGAGAAAAAAGGGGCTGGCTGGGATTGGCTTAAGAGATTTCGCATGCGCAATCCAGAGATTGCACTAAGGAAACCAGAACCTACATCTGCAGCTCGGACAATGGGTTTTACTAAACCCCAGGTCGCAAACTTTTTCAAAGTTTATGAGGACATTGTACTTTCAGAAGAAATATCTCCCACTAGAATCTACAATATAGATGAGTCTTCCTTATACAATGCGAAGAATCCCCAGAATGTTTTTACAACTGAAAAAAAAAACAAGTGGGTGCACTACCAAGTGCAGAGAGGGGTATGCATGTTACGATGGTTGTTTGCATGAATACCACGGGGAACTTCGTTCCCCCTGCTCTCATCTTTCCCAGGAAAAATTGGAAGAATGAACTGACAGATGGAGCACCATTAGGAACTCTTGGCATTGCACACGAGAGTGGCTGGATGACTGGAGAAATATTTGTGAAGTGGTTAGAACACTTAAGTTTGTGAAAAAAAAAATTGGCCTAGTGTTACTAATTGTTGATGGCCATGCAAGTCACAAACATCTAGATGTTCTTTAATGTGCCAAATAAAATTGAATACTTTTACTTTGCCTGCCAGCTCACTGCACCCACCGGTTGCAACCAATGGATGTTGCATGTTATGGTCCGATGAAAACTTACTACAATCAAGAGGTTTCAAAGTGGTTGAAAACACATCCAGGACGGGCAGTCACTGAGTACCAGATTAGCGAACTCTTTGTAAATGCATATGGGAAAGCAGCAAAGTGTATCAAATGCCAAAAGTGGTTCTAACAACACAGGTTTGTGGACATTAAATCCAGATGTGTTTGAAGAACATCCGTTTGCTACAGCAGAGACAACAGACAGACAAATGATTCAAGAATCCAGTCAAAATATGCCTGACAGAGGTAGAGCTGAAGCAGATAGGCCTATTTTTTGCAGGTGAATTGCAAGAATGCCAGTCCCAGTCAGTTTCAGTCCCAACCCAGTCAGAATTCCAGACACAAACGCGACGGCAACCACGCTTCGGTGCCCTCCCAGGCACACAACACACTTCCAGTTCCAGTGTCAGCGATTTCTCCAATCCCTTCGGCATCCTGCTCATTAAAAAGGCGAAAAACTCCTCAGAATTCATCAGGTCTCCTGAACAGCAGCCCAATGATGAAGCAGCAACAGAGGAAGATGATTGAAATGCGCCGATCTGCAAGATAGGCTCGGAGAAGAGTTGAGTTTGAGAGTGGAGAAGCGTATGATTCAGACCCTTGTCCAGGTGGTGACGAAGATGACTGTGCATGCCTTTACTGCAATTACATATTTTCACGTTCAAAGTCAGGAGAATAATGGCTGCAGTGTACAGTGTGCAAAATGTGGGCACATACTGAGTGCGCGGGTCTTTGTAGGAGAGCTAAAAATTTAGTGTGTGACATTTGCAAACCATAAGTTAATTGTTAATAATGTAGGTAGGCTATACATAGTGTATTCAATTGTCTGGTATCACCTGACACACGTACTTTACATAGAACATCTTATTTTCTGTGAAATAGATCTCATAACTCCGAAAATCAGGACTTAAACTACTATAACCTGCTAATTAGTACCATGTGTCATTTTACCCACACAGTAAGGATAAAATAACATAATAGGCCAGTTTTAAATTTCTTTTATTTTCGTAACAATAATATGTAATATCGATTATTTTGTGCAGTCAACGTGTTGTTTGGATGTTATACTAAATAAACAGTTATGGATTTGCAATGTAAAGATAATGGTTTAAGAACACATCAAAAAATAAAAATGGTATGTCATTTTAGGCACATTTCCTAAGCCTTCACGATTATCAGGGGTTTTGCATAAAGGACAGTAAACGCCACGATGCAGGAAGCATTAAGTTTTGTTCATTCGGTGACAAACGCATTCCACATGCACAAAAATCTGAAAAGTATACGTGAATTTTGTTAATTAAGCAACATGCGACCAAGAAAATAACGGAAAGGCACAATTTCAATGTTTTCCCCTGTTATCTGGCAAAAGCAATCGTTTTCTTAAGTTAAGTACTAAATAAACACTATGAAAACTGGTATACATAGTATTCTGCAAACTACTCACATATTGGCGATTTACAGCTTCAATGTTCTGCATCATTTAAAACCAGTAACATTGGAGCTCGTATGTTCCTACGAAATCCCGTGCATCCAAACACAATTTCCTTTGAAAGGTGGTGCGGTTATTTTCACATTAAGGCAGCGATCAATAACATAATAACTTTCAATATTATTCTATACCCCAGGCATGAATAAAATTACGTATTTAAATCTTCAACATAACCGCCTCGCCTTCCCCCCAAAAGTCATATAGCCCATGCAGTTCCACAATCCAAGGTGTATGATGAGCTTATTAATATCATACTATAGGAAAAACAGTGTGTATAAACTGTGACTTAACCGACTTTTCAATGTAATAATGCGGAGGCACGTATCTACAGCTGTGCGGTTACAACATTGGTCCTGGGTCCTGGGAGGAGAGATTAATGGGGGGAGTGGGGGAGCCATAGTCTACAGTTACGAAGGATATTATCTCTGGAAATTAACTTCTATTTCACTTGGCTAAAAGCATATAAGCCCAACGTCAACCTTCGTCTGCTTAAGGCAATGTGTGCACAGCTTAAAAAATAAATAAATAAATATAAAACGTGACACGCACACGCCCCAGAGGATTAGATCGATCTCAGAAATGATGCTATGTAGCGCACTTTACCCGTCGTGATTTGAAATCCACAAGGTAATGTAATACAGGCGGTAATTAATCATTTCCGGCATGCAAGCAAAGTTAACTTCTGGCTGATAGTGTTTGCTGACCACGTAGGCGTAGAAGCGGTGAAAACGCGAGACAAAATCTCCCCTCCAAACTACACAATGAGAAACTAATATTAATATGAAAGAAATGCTTTTTTTTTTTACATAAACATCGATACAAAATTTATTCTGTCTGCAATAGACTACAGAAATACACACACACGACCCGTCAATACTTTCAACATAAGGATGGTTGAACAATTTCCTGGTTATCATTAACTAGGTACTCTTCACATCAAGACATGTCAAAATTGCAATTTTAGTGTTTTTGAGACTAATTATCTTAATGAACTGACATAATTTACACTGAAATATGACACCATTAATTACTTTCAGAAATTTTTAAAATCAAATTTTAAAAAAATAGAATAAAACATTTTTTGAATATTTTTATTTGTAGAATTCTATTGTTTTTTGTAAAGTAAATTTTGCTTACTAAACCTTAAAATGAATTAAGACATGACCTATAGTAGCCCAAACATTGTCTTTATTATATGTGTGTGTCGCAAACCACTAAAACTGTGATTTTTACGCGTCATAATGCAAAAAACTATGCGATCTAAAAAAAAAAAAAAAATATGCGAAGAAATAGTACTTACAGGGACGGGTAATGGAAAGTTACCACAGGAAATTTTCCATTTCAAACTTTCAAAACTGGAAAATTTCAATCCCACGTAGAAACTTAGGGAAGCATTTGCATTTTCCAGCAGCGCATCATAACTTTGGGGTCCTTCTATGAAATAACTGCAGAGCAGAAACACGGTTTGGTAACATATTAATCTTACTAACTTTAACTACACTTGCAAACTAAACCATCCCCACATTTTCTTCTTTCCCCTTTTATCTGTCATAAAATAAGTGTGAGATACTATTTCACTGTCTGATATTGTAAACCTCGTACGTAATACTTTCACAACACGTTCTCATTCTTCTGTTTCCAACTGCCCGCCCAACAAATAAATTAAATAAAAGTTCTTCCTAGTTTACACACAGTCATCTTCAAGCACTCATCCTGTGAGGTACATTGTTTCAATTTCCATCTCTCCTACCCTCCCATCACTAAACTAGACTTGTAAATTTTACTGTAACGACAAAGCAGGGTTATAATTGTCACTGATATACAGTATGCACATACCTAGATAAAAAAGAAATATTTGTAGTAAACCTAGTTCGCAGTGGTTCATTATTAACTATAAATTTCTTTGTGGTAACAAACACGTGTCGCAGCAAAAGGAGTGGTTTCAGTGTGTGTCCTTGGTTTGCATCACGTTGATCCCTTATTTTACTATACACTTAACTAATCTCAAGTAATGTGTGCAGTGTCTTAGCAATAACAGTTCTCTCAAAAACTTCAGTAACGACAATGGTGAGTAAAGCAATAACATTATTTATTAATATTTTAGTAATGCATTTAACAAACCAGATTTTGAAAATAACGAACCAACCAGAATTTTCGTATTTATTTCTATACAGTTTAAAAAATGATTATTTTCGATGCATAAAAGAAAAATGTTCATAATGAAAATAGGAGAGTCTTCGTATTTCAACATTTTACAGATGGTTGTTAAATAGATAATGTTTACTCGAATGTTGTACATTTGTTTAAGGAATCACTAATGAGACGGTCTTACATGTCAAAAATAGGCTATAACAGTATTTCACAGAAATATAAAATAAATATAACATGAGTCTTTTGGCGACCAATACCAATAATGCGCTGTTATATGAGAAGGCTGGTTAAGTATCGCAAGACACATCTCATCCTCTTACTAAAGACAGGAAAATACATGCGCCAAAGTGGGTGAAACTGTTCTTGGTTCTCTCAGAACAGAAAGAGCGATGTCTCGAGACAAAGACTTACTTGACCGCCGCACAACGACGCCACGAGCACGCATGTCAATCACGCAGCTATCTCGTGTCAAGCCAGTAATACAAGAAATAAAGTTGAAAATTCGCGTTTACTGAGAACTTTGGAAAGATCCGCTTATAATCAGATTTTCTGCTCATCTTTGTACACTTCTTCATTATGTAAAGTTACACTGCATGTACCTATATCTAGTGTTCATGCATAAAATCGTGGAACTGTCACAACAGGCAATGTATTACTAATACGTCTGTTTTTGCACACACGTGCACAAAAGTACCTTAACCCAAAATAAATAATTTTGTGTCCAGGAATTTAAACACGGCTATTGCATTTTAATATGACAGTTAAGTAAGACGATATTTAACTAGGCAGGATGGCCACAATAAACCCATTTCAAAATTCCTTGGTATTTTCAATTTTTCCACAAACTCTTATAGCGTTCAAATATGTTAAAATCAAAACGAAAAGGAACACTTACACGAACATGAACACATTAGTTACGTTTTAATATAAAATAACGTCTTATTTTTTAAATTGAAACATAATAGGTAACTGTAATTTTGGCTTGTGGTACAATAACTATTGTTACTTGATAAAAGTAAAAATTTAAGTTCTGGCAATGTTGTGAGCAATACAACCAACACACGCGATCGCTCGTTAATAAAACCATCTTTCCTATCCCATATTGCATAACCAATAGAAAGTGATGACGGAACGCGATGGGCTACTCACATATCTCTATTAGACAAAATAAATTTCTGTACACTTACACCGAGACAAACAAAATATCAAATTCCATTATGTGTCCTAATTTCCCCTAATATTTTCCAAGTATAGACGGTTCGCGGTTAATTGAGCAGTTCTGAAAGCCCTGCCTAAGACCTACTTTCCCCTCTCATTTTGTATCTTACCGCTATATGAAAGAATAACATTGCAATAGACCGTCTCACTTTACTAATGCGTCATTCAAAAGGGAACAAAAAATATTAAGAAAAAAAACGTGTTAATAATTTGCTAACTGGTGTTCTAATGTGTAGGCACATCAGTTGCCATAAATTCTCAAATTACACACTAAATACGCCAGCCAGACCTTAGAACTATTTTAATTAAATCGCTACCATATTAACTGAGAGCCCGCGTGCCTGTGTGTACTCTAGTATACGTGTAGTTATGGGCAGTTATTTTTTCTTTCCGAGGTTGATTTTAGAAGTAATTAATTAACCGTGAACAGTCTATAAGAGGAAGTCCCTGATATTTACAGGTTTTCCAAGTCTGTGTGTCGACGGCCTTACCATCTTGGTAACCTGGTGGTCTTCAGATCATTGTGGTTCAAGAGGATATGGCGGGGTCAGTATTTGGATGGGCGACCGTCCGAGGAACGTCCCGTGGCTGACGGCACAAACAAATAGGGCCATGACCCAATAGGGTCATTACAAGGTTAGGCTTGGAGGTGATGTGTCGACCAACCTGTCCCACACTGGGACACCAGGAACAAGCGGCCCGTTTATTTTTCCCCATGCCTGTGACCTCCCTGTACTGGGAACATGCAGTTTCATTTTTCACACATACATTTTACTTTAACAGTCAAATCAGCAATGTTAGACGTCACTCTTCGTATTAAGCGGTGTTAGCAAGGCGAGTTGTGGCCGAGGAGCATGCCGGAGTGGGGCGAGCAACTAACCACCGTCTCGACGGTGGACTGCCTCCTGGACGAGGGTTGGCTGGAGGATAGCCACGCGGGCTTGGGCGGCCTCGGAGGGGCGTCGTCGAAGTCTGCGCTGTCGCACTTGCTGCCCACCGTCCTCGCGAAGGCAGTGGGACGCCCGTCCATGAAGCACGCCTCCTGCTGCTGCTGGCACGCGAACATCGGCTGCGGCTGCCAGTCACGTGCAACAATTACATTTCTACTTACATCGACTTAAAAACTGTTCACGATAAAGTGAGCACTTTTGAAATTAGCCTTAGAAAAAATTCCCTGCCCCTGAATGCATACATTTTTATGGGCGCACCGAGTGACATTAACCCAGTAAAGTACGTAACTGTGGACGGAAAATAGTTCCATATCGTGACGTTGAATAAAAAGTGTTAGATAACCATTTGTTATAACTTTAATTATTTCTTTCGCTTTCTGTTTTCAATGCAGCGAAGTACAAAAATTAGCACATTTGTATAATATATACTTACCTAATAATTTCACCGTTTTACTTGACCGAAACATGAATAAAGTGACGAGGCGCACGGCAATGTTAATTGAATACACGACGTGCATACAAGCAGATCTTAAGCAGGGCTTTCAAAAGTGCACATTTGACCGTGAACATCCTATAGGCTACATCTACAAGAGAGACAAATTTATGGCTTACTCGGGGTTAGAACCCACAACATCGTGGTCCAAAGTTATTTTAACATCAGTCATTGAAGTCGCTCTGTTATTAAATACGCTTTTCGAATGCATGAATGAATTTTCAATGGTTTTAAATAAGTTTGCAGAGACTTCGCATCGAAGTCAAGAGTACATTTCTAAAGAGAAAAAACATTAAATGAAGTTCTGCGGGAACGTCTGCACAAAAAAAGAAGTTCCGTGGGTTAAAACATAAATTAATATAAATCACCAGACTCCGCGGCGTGGGACTCGAACTCAAGACACACCTGTTTGCAAGCCAGGACTCTCTACTCAGCACAACAGGCGCACTTGGAATAGCTTACAGCTGGGAACTAGCAGTTCCACTACTTCGTCATTTCTACGAGTAGTTTCCCTATATTTCCCCTTACTTTTTCAAAGAACTGCAAACGCGCTTTATACGCCTCTTTTCCCGCCTCTCTGTACCCATTTCATGATCATTTTCTGAGACTTTGGAACCTTTTTCACGATAGATTGGAAAAAAACTGGTTCGAGAGGGGGGGGGGGGGCGGTATTGTGCAGAATTTGGCGCTCTTGGTTCTAAATAAAACTTCCCTTCCAAAAATGATGTCAGTGTTTAGACTGACATGTTGCTTTCTATCAACACATTTTACCCGAAACAAATACCAGTTTTACAAAAATGCCATATAATATTATTGAATGACCTCCCGTATCTATTCAATTCAAGTAAGGTATGAACAAACAGATATACTTCATGATGTCTTAGGCGCGTATTAGTTACTTGCGGGAGGGATAGCTGCTACCCTTGCCCCTCCCCCCCTCCCCTTTTTCCAATTTCAGACCTCTGGTTAGTTTAGATTGCGATAGTATGAAAAAAGTACTACTTGGCTTAAATATTTCTGTCGGTCAGTGTGTGTACATAGGAAAACATTTCCATTTAAGGGAGATAGGTCCCCGCCATCTTGGATTTATTAATATTTTTCTGCCAAAGTTCCATTACAAAAAGTTTAACGAAATTTTCTAAACGTCAAACCAATAATAGCCGCTCCTCGAACTTCAACAGCTTCCCTGATTTGTTTTTAACTGACGACAACCGAGAAGAAAACTAGATGATTATTTCTCGCGGGCGATCATGTAAAGGATACGAAATAGAATAGCCAATCAGTTACAAATTGTAAAAACGTACTGCATTTTGATTTTTCGAGCCGTAAAACATAAAACAAAAATTATGAACTGCCGGTTGCGGCGAAAGTTTTATGAATCCAGGATAGCGGGTACTGATACATCCTCAGCCTTTAAGGGTCATATGTACCTGCGCGTTCAAGGTCAAGAAGTTAGGGAGCGATACGGGCGACAATAACACGCACGCCTAGCGCCTCATCGCTACTACGCGCAAGGCGTGCAGTGTTTCCGTCCTAACGCTTTACTGTCTGTAACATATATGTACCTGTGGGGTTTTATTACACGCGATTAAGTACACAGATCAAACTACCTGTGTATAGTTGTACTTTTCACTTACCGCTTAAAGAAACATCATAGGCAAGCTTTAAAAATGCGATATTTGACCACTTTCACGATTTTTTTCTTCATTGATACACTTAATATGATAAAAGTAAAAAGATAGCGATATAGACAATCGTTTTGTATCCTTTCTAGCAAAACTTCGTATTTCCAGAACATTTATTTACCGAGACACACGTTTACGCGCAAACAACGATTTCACAGAAAACGTTTCAGTACATAGGACCCCGTAAGGAGACAGTAAGAAAACACTCGACGAAGTGACGAGCTGGGAGAACTGGCATTCCTCGATGGAGAAGGACCCGAGTGGGTCGAGTGGACACCTACCTGGTACTCGACGCATCGTTGAGGCGGCTGCCACGCATATTGCGGCACGGGGTAGGCCCAGGCGTGGGGCGGCGCGGCCAGCACCTCCGCCGGGGGCGGCGCACTCGGAGACGGCCCGCCACGGCGCTCTATCACCACGTCCCAGCCGCCGGCCGACACGGGCCGCGGCGCCGCCCCCACCAGGCTCGACTTGCGGCGGCGCACGGGTGGCGACGGCGACGGCCGCAGCCGCAGCAGAAACGTCACCTCCTCCTCGTCGTCCTCCATTGCGGCGGCGGCGTCGATCAGCGGCACCGTGGTCGACAAGGAGTGAGTCAGTCAGGGACGACGTCAGTCAGAGAAGAAAGACGTCAGTCAAGGACGACGTCAGTCAGAGAAGAAAGACGTCAGTCAGAGAAGGAAGACGTCAGTCAGGGACGACGTCTGTCAGGAACGTCAGTCGATGGTGAAAAAAGAGTCAGCATAGGCCACAGGTGTCATCGCTGGTCAAAGGCGGTGTCGAGAATCATAGGCCGCGGCGACACAATTTGTCGGCGGCGTCCGTCAGTGGCTTTTCGGTAGTGACTCATCTTCCAAGATTCGCCTCGAGGCTCATCTTCTGGCGCTTCGCCACCCGTCGTCCGCGACTCTTCCGGCACTCCGAAGCCAGTCAACAACATGCATTCGAGACAAACATACTCGACGAAACGCTGGTCTCTTCTATGAATGCGGTCTCCGAGTTCAAAGTTATCAAACACTCTCTGAGATTCTTCAAACAAAAATGTCACCAAGGAGACTTTCAATAAGAAAAAGTTACATAAACGTCACTTTCACATTATCGCCACCACCTGAAGAACGCTCTTAGGTATGCAGTACCTGCATACAAAAAAATTGTCCACACTCTCTTTTACCAGGCAAAAGTAAGTATAGCATGTTATACACTCGACTTTACGTTCGCTTAACGATAAACGAATGTAACTTCCAGTAACATCAACAAATAAACTAATAATGTCCAGATTATCATCAAGGAGAAATTAACATGTTTGTGAACAATTTTACGAGTTTATATAAAAGCCATGAAGCTAAGCTTGTTTTTATTGTCCGGAATTTAGATTAAAATAATAATATAGGGTAGATGGACTGAGGAAAGACGGGAAACGATCGCGAGCTGAGGCCCAACGAAGTTCCCCAAGCACACGTGGAAGACACGACACGCCGAAAGGAACAGATGCGACGCTCACCCAGGTATTCGACCTCGGACACTGGGTCTGCCTCACCTTCCCTAACACGCAACAACAAACACGCACGAATGAGTGGACAATACCCCGCTTCCTGGACTGGACCACGCCGCAACAGATCCCACGTGTATTTGAATACCCGCACCCGAGCTTGAAGTCAACCAGATGTCTGCCCGTCATCGCCCCTGCCAAACAAGTGTAACGCGACGGATTCTTGACCTCGCTTACAGTCAGCAGCTCGGCGTCGCGCAAGAGCGGTACGTCACATATCCCAGCCCCACGCTACACTGAGAAGAAGGTTTATTTCAGCCTACAGAACACTTGTTTGTTCTATGACCAAACAATATATAGTTGGGCTAGCAAAATATTTTAAGTAAACAAAACTTGAGAAGGAAAAAAGTGACAACACACACCGAGTTGACAAAATGTCTGTTGGGCCACCAAAATTGTATGACTATCGACTAAATATTTTGTTGAATCAACCGTTTATATTTGTCTGGCCGTACACAAGTTTTTACTGTATACTCAGACAAACATTTCCTCTCAGTGCAAGCTGTACTCGGGCAGCTATTTTCCACTCCCCATCCACTCCCACGTTATTTAACTTTTTAATTTTTTTACAGTCATTACTTCCGATCACAGTCGTTCCCCAAGATATTCAGACACGTTTGCAAAACTAACTGGAGTGATTTTTGCGGGATGAGGCACTGATGTGCTGCAAGCTTCGGAATGCAGTTATAGGAATTTCAACCTCGGTCAGGCGTGGTGTACCATATCTGACCACGCCAATTAGCATGCTACAGACTGTTCGTGGTCAACAGAGCACTTCGGGAATCCATGTTTACTTTCTACTTGCCACCCACTGTGTTTCCTTCCGCATCGAGTAAAACTAAGCAATGCCATGAAACTGTACACTATAGTCTGTTAGTGATTACTTTCAACTTTTGGAAGACCTTAAATTTTAATTTTCAGCTACTCATTCACTCCACCACATGTAGACAAAACCAACAAGTCTGGAATAAAATACTACGGAGAAACAAACGCACCGTATTTGCGCTGGACAGTCAAAAATAATTCGTTTAATACACAACCATTAAATGTATTTCCGACGTTGCTTCCTGATAACCAAATAATGACACTTAAAAAAAAAATTTAGTTTAAGAACAAAGTAAATAAACTCAATTTAATAATATCATAAAGACTACGAAACAAATACAATTGTTTAGAAATAAAATTAAGTTAATGTTAAAATTACCCCCCCCCCCCCAAAAAAAAAAAAAAAAAAAAAAAAAAAAAAGGTTAGATTAACTTGAACAGAAGTGCGAAAAGATTGTGATAAATGAATTTATTTAGCGAACACACAAGACAGTGAAACTGATACATAAATGGATATAATTATTCTTTCTACAAAAAAACCCAGTGGCCAACAACTTAAACATTAAACGGTCAACGGGACAGGAATATTTGAAACTACTTTCCTATGTTCGCTATCAACTTTACCGGGAAAACACCCTACTTCCGTCGGCGGGGTTTACGTTAAAACATCGTGTGGTCACGGAAAGGGTGTTCTTTTACAGGGGTTGATTTCCAAAGTGCTCTAACTACTAAAAGTCAGAATCAGCCTCCCTGTTGGCCGGAAGTGTTTACGTCAGGTCAGGGGAAAAAAGGTGGGGTCCATTAACTATTACCTGCATTAATACATTACTACTGCTGGTCTGCAGCTCAACAGCTTTGAAATACCCGCTTACTTTCGTTATTTCTACCTGCTGTATACCTTTGCGTCGCAAGTACAAATTAACACTGCCATGGAGAACGTGTTTGTCAAGGGGACCGTTAGAAAAACAAAAACGTTATCAATCATAATATCACTCTGCTGGCTATAAAAAAAAAACCGGTCTCGGTCGCTAATATTTGACATTACGTTTGCGACAACATTTCAGTCAGCGTTTCTATTAAACTACATAAGTCGGGAGCAGAGATTTTTCACCAAGTGTTGACTTTGGAAGTACTCGAAACAGTTGCAAACCAGTTGTATATAATTATGAAGCGAACCCAGACGCAAATTCACTTTAACCATTGTCAATTTACACATTGCAACAGAAAATATTTTTGTGTTCTGGTAGCAGAAACAAGTACAAAATGAATTTGGATGGGGCCGCGGTGGCGTGGTGGTTAGACTACTGGCCTTCCAACTAGGCGAACCGGGTTCGATTCCTGCCAGGGTCGCTCCTGGGTTTCCGCATGTGGGAATCGTGCCGGACGATGTCGCTGGTCGGCAGGTTTTCTCGGGGATCTCCCGTTTCCACCCGCCCCCTCATTCGGGCGCTGCTCCAAACTCACCTCGCTTCAACTTCATCAGCTCTTAAGACCTCACTGTTAACAGCCGCCCAAATCTCTCAACTTCACTGAATGAGGTTGTGGACGGCAACGGGCTGCAGGAAGGGGTGATACAGTAGCAGGGGCTCACCTGGGCTCAGCACCGGAAGACGATGTTGACGACTGAAGACGACGGGGCACCCCCGGAAGTGGTGCTCGCCCCATGGCCCGGGGGACGACGACGACACCTGATCGCCGACACACGACGGCACACGCGGCGCGGGTGAAAATAGCCAGCCTCCACATCGCGCTAGGACGCTCACTCCGCCCGGCTTTGGCACGGGTCCGTGAGCCCTGGGTGGGGGGTTGGGGAAGAGGGGGCAAAGCCGGACCGCGACCACTTCGTCAGTTCTTTGCACAGATTCGTGTAAAAGAGGTTCGTTTTGTAGCCCTAACTGGTATGGTGTGGCATGGGTTACAAATTACCCTGTTTATATATATATATATATATATATATATATATATATATATATATATATATATATTTTTGAAGCCGTGCATTCATAAATAAGATCCTAAATATATTTTGTAATTATGCATTTAACCGGGAAAATGGCAAAATTACGACAAAGGATAACGCACTCTACAAGGGACAGACCCACACTATACCAATTAAGGATTAATATCATAAGAAGTGTAGCCTGTGTAGCGCAGTGTAGTGCAGCTACACCAGCTCTCCCTCTCGGTGTAATTACAATGGCAGTGTTGAAACGAACAACTAATGTGCAGTTTACGCCACCATTTTTCTGCACAATCGACAACGCGTATTTTTGTGGCTGACTTTTTTTCGAGAGAACAAGTGAATTTTTATTTATTAATTTTTACACTCACAAGCATTTGAATAAGAAACCTGCCGTGTAGGCGAACTTACGCTGTGGTGGACTTCAATGGTGGACCACGACAATCTGTGAGCAGCCATTCCTTCCAGAACAATATTTTAGCTGTGCGGGACAGAAACCACCACCTTAATAGGATCCATCTATTCACCGCACGTCATAAGACTCAACGATTAACACACGAGCGCGGTAACAGCACCAAATGGACCCTCGACGGATAAGAAATCGTCGTCTGGACGGATTAATCGATGTACAAGTTGGTACACGCCCATGGCAAGGTACGAGTGCATTGCAATGCACACGAAGCGATGGATCCCTCGTATCAGCAGGGCACAGTTCAGGCCGATAGTGGTGGCATCCTCGTATGGGGACTGTTTACGTGAGAGTGAATGAGTCCCCAGGTACACATGCCATCGTCCCTCGCCAACGAACGACACAGGGACACGCCTGCAGATCATGTGCGCCCTACAGGAGACCTGTACCTACAGCAAGACAATACAAGGGCCCACCACTCCCGAACTGTGACCGAGTGGTTGGATGAACACTCCACGTACTACAGGTTGCTTGCCTGGCTCCCGAGGTTACCCAACATCAATCCTGTCAAACACATTTGGGATGCTGTTGAGAGGGATGAGCACAACGTGGATCCTGCTCCGA
This sequence comes from Dryococelus australis, assembly GCA_029891345.1. Classification (NCBI taxonomy): domain Eukaryota; kingdom Metazoa; phylum Arthropoda; class Insecta; order Phasmatodea; family Phasmatidae; genus Dryococelus; species Dryococelus australis. The sequence goes on from CM057003.1 coordinate 50,913,473, forward strand.
CCGAACTCCGTGCATTGTCCGAGGCTGTGCAGTGGCCATGGATCAGGATGGCTCCCGACTAGGCCCAGCACTACCTGGTATCTTCGGGTAATACTCGGGTACCCGAGTACACAGAAGCAGGTACTCGGGTGCACACTCATACAGAGCCTATTGCCCGAGTACCCGTCCCTTGCAATTGTGTAATATGTATGTGTGATCGATGAGCACGAATACATACTCTAATTACTCCTACATGTACATTCTACCAGAACAGTTCCTGTGTAAAGACAAATAGGTTGTACCGTATGTAACGGTTACTATGGTATATACTGTACATTGCACTTGAATACAAATGTCAATTAATTTGTTTATATCTATCTCCTAGATATTTGCAAATCTGAATAGGGGAGATTTTCCTTATCGAAAATAGGCGTGTACCCCTTTATGAGTTTAAATACTTATATTTTACTCATACATTATTCGTTTAGTCGTTTATTCACAGGAATTTAAATGGGACTTCAATGAAACTTACAAATAAACCGAAACGCCTGTTTTTTTAATACAAATAAAGCATTATTGGCGAATAACCTTTTATACCAATGGAAGAGTCTGTTGAAAAGTTTCGTTGGTATTTCCTCGACTATCTCTAAACAAACAAAATTTAAGCAATACACACTTGTTTTAACAAAAAATAACAAAGGAAGGAATTATTAAGATCTCCGAAGTAGGGATGTAGGGATTTAGGAACGCTCAGTTAGTGTGTTAATATACAGGTAAATTAACGTTCTCTGGGCACAGAGATCTATGTTTAGAAGTAATTACATTGCCTGCAGTCGACAAGGTTCTCTTTGAACTAGCGGAAGATGCTGGACATTTCAAATATAGTTTTGCTAAAAGAGCTAACACGCAATAGGACTTTTCGCACACGTTCCACCATTCACAAGGACCTACATGGTGTCCAACCTGAGGTTCGCTGAGATAGTGTTCAGACTGGGAAGTGCCAATCCGATCTGTGTTTGGGTTTAGCACATATAAGGTCGAAATCCGACTATCTATCACCTGATTGGTTACTAAGCTGGTCTTCCATTGTATGTATGGCAAACTAGTTACCATCTGGCGAACATATTGTCCGATCACAACTGCTGCGGTCTCATCTTCAGCGCGCTAGTCATATCGGGGATCAAACAATTAAGATGCGGAATCACTAACTCGGGCGTATTTACACCCATTTCACACCGAGAAGATAGTGGACATCGATATAGAGGTGTTGAAGGTTGCTGCTGTGTCACTGCCATTTACATTCGGACAGAAGTGGTAGTCAAGAAGGCCTCTAATAACTGGACGGGCAGCCGATAACGTAACCCTACTTTCACTAGACAAAACACTGGTTGCAGCGACCTGAGAGACACTTCATGACACTACTCAGAACGAAGGGGAAGCTGCTGGAATGTGAACACAACAGAACACGTGAACCTAAAGCATCGCCGGAAATATACGCAAACACCTTCTCACCAAATTCCCAATGCACCGGGTACGACACGCACTATGTGTAACAGGTAACCGAGTACTCCATGTTTTATACTACGATTTGAACGATAATATAAAACTACTTGTATATGTATCAGGGACGTGAACAGTGAGAAGGACCCTGTTACTCTCGAGCATCACGATCGTTGGTGCAATGGCCATTTTTACATATCTGTCTCCCATTAACACTTTTTTAGCTGGTGTTTACGTGCAGTTGATATGGTCAATTTATGCCATACGTTTTCGAAAGCGTCATTCTGAGTTCAATGCGTGCAATGAGCAGGAGGGAAGTGTATTTTTCTCATGGTATAAAAGTTAAATGATCTCACTTCATTCTGAAGGAAAAAGTATTCTCTGCACATTTGCACTGGCAACTCATAAAGGCAACACTCATTTCCCCCGTGTGCAACACTCAACCTAACCAAATTGTTTTAATAAGCCGTTATTACGCGACCTGGTTATGCAACCTTGATGTGAAAAAAAATACCAGCACATTTAATGAAACAATTTAATCTGTGAATTACTTTTATTACTGACAACTTTGCAATATGTGAGTAGCGGACGCTAAAGATTTATCTTTGAAATCCTTAAAAAAATATGCTTGTAGGAAAAGTAATAAATCTTCGACAGTCATTCAAGATAGACAATTACAAGAAAACGAAAATATGCGTTGTGTGAAAAGTTATTTTGTTTCCAAAGTGTATAATGAATGTAAATATGCGCATTTAGACAAACAAAACCTCTGAAAGCTCACAAAACGAGAGGTTAATGTGTAGCTATCTAGGAAATAACATCTCACGAAACAAGTTCTTTACATCAACGTATTTGTGCAGCTTCATTAGCCCCTAAGCTGCTTACACACACTTGTAACCGAGCACTTTATGCCACAATAAATGACTGTAGGGCGATAAACACAGTCAGGGGAACTTCACGGCGGGAATGAGAAATCCTCCTCCTCTTACGAAGACAATGGTTACCTCCACACAAAAGCATTATTAACTTCTGTAGCAGTCGTACGACAACACATTCCTATTAATTTTCTTTGTTAACAAAAGAACGCCCGGCGGAACGGACGCAGAGAATTAACTTTTGTCGCTGCAAAAAAAAATCCACTCTACCTGCACTATACCGAGAACAATTTCGCCTGCGTCTCTGTGGGTGTGTAAGTGCGTGCACGTGTAAGTCATTTTTAATTTAAACAAAGCCCGCCACTCCTATGCTTTTGAAAGTGCTGGCTGTAAAGTTTCTCCAAAATTAGTGAAATTTCTCTACAAACCACTGAAAATAGCAATCACTGAACACCTACTGATTTCACGACGATTTGCATACTTCTAAGTAATTTAACTGCCCCGGGCAGTAGTGATTCTGGACATACACTGATTCGCCAATAGGTTCCAGCATTTACATGCAATTGTCGTGGGCAGTCCCGTTACAGCAACCACATTTGCTTCAACTGTCGCCAAAAAAACACATTTTGGACACTGGAGCTAAATGAATGGTATCCTGAAGAATGTAAGAGACCGGGGTCATTTGTCTACAGACAAGGGTAAGCTGGCACTGCTTATGACTTAGGAAATTCACGCACTGGACTACGTTGCACGCACAACGAGTTCTCAGATCCTGAAAAATTCAACGGCATGCATCTAAGAACGTAAGCTAGAACTTTTTCCTACTTTTATCCCCTTGGTGAATAAACATTCGGAGATAACACGGTTATATTACATTACATTTTATTACGAATTGTTTCTTTACACTGGTTTCTTCTTATTAACGTGTAAAATATAGTATTCACTACTCAATAACTAAAGTTTAGATAATTATTACACATATACTAAACACCATGTCGAGTCCAACAGTAGCAATGGGGTGGTAAGGACACTAAGTCGAAGGAAACTGGCGCGTACATATACCGATGCTCTACGTACATTTCAATTTGAATTTTAACCTTCCGACTTGGAAGTCTGGCGGCGTTGATGCGAGGTACAAATTACTCACACATTTATATAATATTGTAACACTGAAAAACACCCACATAAAGTATTGTATAATATAATTGTTATGGTTAAGGTAATATCTATTGACAGCCCGACACCACTCAATTAATTTTTTTTTTTTGTTTTAAAAAAAAATTAATGTACGTACATTCTGAAAAACGACTGATAGAGGTTAAACTCCAAAACACGTTCTACAAGTAGTTAGAACTGTACAAATCTATGGAAAATAAATCAAAAACGTGGCGAAGGTTTTCAGGTTTTACTTTAAATAGAGCTTCCACGAAGAAAAGTTTAGTCGGCCGTCAAGAAAAAACCATCCTACGCTGTAAACTTATTATTTTATCGTCATCTAACGTCTCAGGGACTTCAGTTAAACGTTTTCCGTTAGTAATTCAACTTTGTGAAGTGTACCAACATGTCCCTTGGTGTGTGCCAATTTCCCCTGAAATGGGATAAGACGGTTCATTATAAATACAATACTTTTGAAATGCTATTTATCTATAGTGGTATAAATATAAGGCTGGAACTTTGATGTTTGGGTTGATTCATATTTCATATTACCGAATCCTTACCACTATATAAATGGGAATCCTTACTTACTATATAAATGTGAAAGTGTGTTTGTTTGTCCTTCTTTCACGTCGAAACGGAGCAACGGATCAACGTGATTTTTGCACAGATATAGTTGGAGGGTCGGAGAGTGACGTAGGCTACTTTTAATCCCGAAAAAAATCTCATTTCCTTAAGAAAAAATATAATTGTAATTTTATCTCATTCCTCCATGAAAATTCTTATTGTAATTTTACTGCATAAAAAAGCATTGTTGAAATAATAGGATCCGTCATTTATACTTCCTTTTGTGTCTATGGGGTGTCTTCCATTCCTTTCCAAGAGCCGCAGTAGTTCAGTGGGTAGAGAACCCAATAGTGGAGCAGCAGAAACTCGGTGGGTAGAGAACCTATATTGGGGCCGCAGAAACTCAGTGGATAGAGAACCCAATAGTGAGGCCTAAAAGCGTGGGAGCGCTAGGAGCGACCGAGTCATGCGCATTAACATTCTCACCGCCTCTTCGTGCAAAACACTTAACTGGTGTGCAGGTTAGGTTAGGTTTCCTTAGGTTATAACAGGTGTGTAACACTAACAAAGACCAAACATCTTAACTGATAATTCAAGCCAAACGGAAACTCAGTGGGTAGAGAACCCACGAGTAGGGCCGCAGTAGCCCAGTGGGTAGAGAACCCAATAATGGGGCCGCAGTGGATATATACATATCAAGTGGGGACGGAGTCCTAAATGCCATGCGAACGAAGTCGCACGGGTCATCTAGTAATAAATAAAACAAAAATATTTAACCAAACGGTGCGTGTCAACTGGCTCAGGTTTCCAATTATCCTAACATCACGTACGTGTCCATTACTGGTATTGGTCTTTGCTTCGATATGTTTTGTAAAATACATTCAATGCCATAAAAATGAGTGCACCAAAATGGAATCATTGGATGCAAAGAGATTTTACTGTGTGAGGGTATCGACAAAATAAAATGGCATTGTCACTATATCATGACAATGTACCGCCCACCTCAGGCACGAAAGAAGCTCATTTAGTACCTCGTCGGACCGCCTCCTGTCTAGTTACAGGCGTGTATAGAGCGGATATAAAATCAACATACACGGCATGATATCCTAGGACAAATTTCCCACAGCTGTTCATACTCTGAACACGTACACTTCGATATGAAGGAAATGGCGTCCCATTTGATAGACAAATGTTCGATGGTTACAAATCTGGTGACCTTGCAGGCCACGGAAATGTTCAAATATGAACACTTTTGAGAAACCAGAGCTACAGTGTGCGTGGGCAAGCGCTGTTTTGCTGGAAATTGGTTCCTGGACACTCGGCTTGGAAATATATAACACGAACCCGCACGATGTATCCATCGTATCACTGTGCATTCAATTACCCCTGTATCACTAGCAGTGGTGGACAGCAATTACATGTAAGTCGGGGGAGTCCCCAGACTACGCCGTTTGCTAGACTGTAAAGTCAATCACTGGTTGCAGCCAACACTTTCGGTCTATCGAAAGTCATACAGAGAAAACACGCTTAAAGTTCGCAGTATTTCAAATCGCTGTCTGCTGGTATCAATGCAAAAGAAAGCGACAACGCCGATATGTTAACAGCATAATACGTAGAGGCTGTTGGGAACCCACATCTGTCTGTGCTAGGCACCTAGAAGTACTTTTGGTAGAGATCCAGTGCTCTAGCAAAGTTGTTACACGTCGAGGGATGGTAGCTGCTGACTCTGTTCCAGCCAGTCTTGACAATCAAACGGTACTCCTCCAACGCAGCCTGTTGGGTCGTCCAGAATCGGTACTCAATGTATAGACACCTTCATGTGTCCACCACTACGGACTTAACCTGAATGTGAAGTTAGGACGGTCCAAATGACGGGAAATTTTACACCTCGATCACCCTGCCTCTCGCAGTTCTATCGTAAGGCTGTTTCGCACGACTTCTCGGCACGCCTATCGCTCATTGATCGTAGTGTAATATCGCATGTGCTGTTCTGAGGTATGTTTATCATAAAGAGTAACGGTAAAGCCCTCGTGCGATGCATGTGTACGTGCCACCACTGAAACTTTAATCGCTTGCAAGCCATCCACCGATGTGCCTATTTACCAAACCGAATTTTATTTTTAAGGGTGCGCGAACGTTACAGCAATAAGTGTAAAATCTAGACCTGCACAAAAATCCACATATTTACGGCGTGAAATACCGCTGAACAAAAATACACCACTCGTGCAAAGATTTTGTAAACTAAGTTTTTATAGTGTTAGGTAGGGTTGCTTTGCTATATTTCTTAACAAATACATGTAAACATGGATAAACATGTTGTGACACATACGCCCTACGCATCTCCCGAATACTCTTAACTGAATTTTAAGTCATCAGTGTTTCACTTACTCGTATCACAGGTTCAAGTTTACAATATGACACACTAAACGTGATGTTCTATTTGTGATTTCATACCGTTGCTTGGTTTCCAGAGAGTTGGACTTATTGGTTTGGCTGATTTATCAATGTAGGCATAGGCATAGGCACTAGCGCCTCGCCCTCTCTTTTATTCTGAGTTCAGAACATTGATTCCAAGCAATGGAGGACGAAAAATTTTCGAACTGAATTCTCTTGTGGGTGATACCGTGAACAATCTCATTAAGCGGGAATATTTTCTCGGAATGCGCCACTTACAATCCTCGTTACTGTTTTCGCTTGTCTGGATATCGTTCACATACTACAAATTATTCGTTACTTGGGGAATTTACCTAATACAATTCGGCAGATAGCCATATGCAACATCTAACCAATTAGCAGGTAACGAAGAAAGAATGTTTTTTTTTTTTTTTCAACCTTATTGAATTACATTCCCAAGTGAAAAAAAAATCCTTAAGCCCTAAAGCTACTTTACTTATATTATTAGCAATTCTGTATTAACTAGACTTTTTACACCACACGACAGCAAGACAGTGATTTATATAAAAAATAACTACATATTTCCAAAGAGATGCGAAATAATTTATCAATTATTTCCTTTCAAGCACGTCGTAGAAAATTATTTTACGACAACATACAGTTGTGCATAGAAGAGTGAAGACGAAATGCGAAGGCATTTACTCATTGCAGTTGTTCAAGTCAGAGGAAGAATTACGTACGTGACTGGCCTTATTGTTTTGCTGCCCAAATAAAATATATTTTGGATGTATTCATGAGTGACGAAAATTATATGCCCCTGTGAGGATTTAAAAACTGTATAGATATCGACGAGACAATTTTAACAACACTTTCTCTCCCACTTATTCATAATGGAAAGAAAAAAAAATCCCGCACTCTCACCATAGGTGAAGGCGGAAGTATTATTAGTTCTGCAAAAAACTTATTTGTATTACTCTGTATGTCTTGAAAAACAGAAAGTCCCGCCCATATAAATATGTCAGGAAGTACAGATGATATCACTTTATTTATCAAAAGTTCGCCTTAAATTTTATTTCATAGTGTTATCTAAAAAGTTTTGTCTTGCATTAAAGTAGAGCTAATTTATTTTCTGAAATTGGCGTACGTGGTTGCTGTTATGAATACAACCATCCTTTCAAAACTATACACTGCATTGAAATATTACCGTTTTACTGTTATTAAAACAAATAAATAGTAACAGGAAATGTTTGTACTTTTAACAGCCACCAGTTTTGACACCTGCGAATACATCTTTTGGTAAATTACGTGTCAGATGCTAGAATAGGGACTTAAAGTCCATGTATAAAAGTTTTTTTTTTAAAAACGACCACGTATTTTATGGAACGGTATTTGAGTTGCCACGTAAAACGGCCACTTTTTTTCTGACATATATTGGATAATTTTCGTACTGTTGGCACCTTCCTCTTCCACCTGTGTAAATTACTTATATTCCTCTTTTTAATAACATCTGTTCAATGAAACACTTTCACTAAATTCGCGGAAACGTAACGCGAACAAATTTCGTTGGAAAAAAACATTAAAATTCAGCGTAATATCCTCTGTAAATAGCGTGGGTTCCGCAGCTAAGACTGTAAAAGTACTTCTGGTTATGAAGTCAAGGATTCGAATTCAGATAAACTGCGTGAGTGCGTGATTTACGGTCTTTGGATTTAAGTTTATGTTAGTTCAGTTTATAAGTCACCATCCCACAAAATTAAGCATTCTCGCCTAAAGTTCAATGAGTTAATAACCCGAACATGGCGAATACTGAGAATGCAAATTTTTCATCTGAAAGGAATCAAAAGATCACGTAAGAACATGTGCTTTGAATAATTATTTCACTGAGACTAACGCGTGAAATGAACCATTGCTAGAGCCACGAGTATTTCGAGAATTCATTCGGAGGCGAGGTAGACTCCAAACAAGGTCTGTAAAAGGGGAGGTTGGCTCAATCGCCTGCTGCGAGGTGAGTGGCTGCCTGCTTGTGACGCAGCGCGAAGCCCTGAACAGTTGTGATTGGACGACAGTTGTTTAAACACGCCCCGTTCAACTGTGAGCCAGTAATAAACAGGAAGCAGTAGTGTGGTTAAGTGTTTAGTCCTCTACAGAAGCCTCGCTTTATCACAGCAACCAATAATCAAACGATAATGTCTCGAGTGTATAGAGGGCTGTCCAGCCTAGCTTGCTGCCAACTCAATCCGCGGAATACTCGCGGCTCTAACCATTGCACATACATACTCTATTACAAGGGTCTCGTACAAAACCACAAAAATGCGCAGAGAAAACAACAGAGAAACGCAGAATATAAGCCAAGTTGGACTGCCGTCAGTAGATACATAAAAAACCAACACACAGAATTCCAGCAAGGAATTAAGTCAGAAAGACACAAGAAAACGCAAATGAACACAAAGACACAAATTTGAATAAAAATAATAAGTATGGACAATACAGGGAAGACAGTACAAACGAACAGTGTGTTATTCAACGAGTAAACAGACACGACGTGTCTTTTTTTATCTGTACACTATTGTGGTTTTCTACAAGACCCACTGTTTCGTTTGATATCACAAGAAGCTGAACATGTTACGGCCAAATCAATGTAGTCCTTTGTGAGTAGACCACAGTGCCGTGACTTCAGCTGTCCGCGACCATCCCCCCCCCCCCCTCTCCTGACCCTCTTTCCGACAACTGTCGTATCGTCTGGAAGAGACTCGGTAGAGTCCGCTCCACTTTCATGAAGGTTCGCACAAGAAAGAAAACGCAGAGATAGCAACAAAGAAAGGTCACCCCACCAGGTCGCACGAGGTGAATCAAGACTACGCGAGAGAGAGCTAGAGAGAAGTCGGCAGCCCAGAGTCTACCCCGGCACTTAATAACGACTAAGTGCTGGTCTCCTCGCTGAAAGGCAATTTACGTAGCGAGAACCCTTCTCTCCCACCCCCCCCCCCCCTTGCCGCACGGCACCTCTCACGCTATGACGCCAATCTAATTTGACGCCGTCCAAAATTGCAGTCCGCCAGCTCTGGCGCGTAGCTGCAGCAGCAGTGTGTTGCCGAAGGCGCTGACGTCTTCCACGCGCCAAGAAAAGTTCTAAATACGTTACACCCCTGCTTGTAACAGTGGGACATAAAAGCTGCGGAGGGAAATTTCATTTCGCGCTCTCATGCCTAGCGAACACAGGAATAACAAGGGCGAAAGGGGGAGTGTAAACTGAATTCTTTTTCTCTCTACCGGACTCTCGCTTTGAGCTTCCTCGTGCCCCATATAACAAAAACCTTCGAAAAGAATTCTGTTCCACTGGGAGAGACAAAGGGCAAGCGAATAAAGAAAATGAGGAGGGAAAGAGGCACGAAACATATCACATACCACATCTGGGCACGAAAGTAAAGAATGTTTTGATCGATTATGCGTCAAAGGATTTCTTGACAATGATTAATATCAGGCCTGCACGACAAAAGCGATAATCCCCCCCCCCCCCCCAACCGCCTTATTTTCCCGTCATAAGTGAACTTTGGGTGAAATATAGTTTCCTGATTTTCTTGAAAACTGCGAGGTGTATCGAAACATTAAAAAAAAGACGTTATTGCTAGCTTCCAAACAAATACGTGCCAAAAATACCTAACTTAGACGATCAAATCGTTACGAATTTTTAAAGCCATTTGAACCAACGATAGGCTATGTGCTTCCAAGGAACAGTACAAGTATTTAGATGGACGTCGGAAAATACGCTCCACCCTTTGTTGCTCGATAATATAACATGCTAATATTCGTGGTCGACAGGCGTCATATATTCCTTTAGGCACATTTACAAGTTCTCGAGATACCGGTGCTTATTACAGCTGCGTGACACTTTAACGCCTAGCATGCGACCGTCGTATCGTCAACGTAGGCAGAACAGTGTGAAACTTGAAACATTTAAGCTGGCTCTTGTATCTCCACCGACAACTTCAAAAGTGATTAATCTAATAGTTATCCTCTTGTAGCGTGACAAATTTTATTACTTTACTTTTTATGAATACTCAAATCTAGTTTGCATTCAGTTTTTAACTAGAACTGAACAACTCAGACTCGATTGAACATTACTGCTGTTCTGAATCCGACAACTTCGCATCTGATCATACTCACAGAAAATGGTAAGTCGCTGAAAATTTCAGTTTTCCAAGGCGTACTCACTTTCAGGCCGAATTATCTTGGACCATACTGATTCATATTTACATTTTAATACAGTAAGATCGAAACCTGTTAAAACTCCAAAACAAAGAATTCGACTGCAAACCAGTTGGAACTGCTTCACTTGAATCAGTAAAATTGTACTGATCATTTAAAAGGCTGTTCACGATAAAGTGAGCACTTTTCATATCAACTTTACAAAAAAGCCACTGCCCCTACCTGCATATATTTTAACGGGCGCACTGAGTGACATGCTCCCAGTAAAGTTGGTAACGATGGACAGCAAATAGTTCCATATTTTAACGTCGAATAAAAAGTGTTAGGTAACTATTTCTGATCATTTAAATTATTTCTTTCGCTTTCTGTTTTTCTTTTAATGCATCGAAGTATAAAAATGAGCAGATTTGTAAAATATTCACTTTTCTAATAATTTCACAGTTTCGCTTGTCCGACGCATGAGTAAAGTGATGAGGCCCATGACAATGTTAATATTACATATGACGGAAGAATACACAACGTGCATACAAGTATATCTTAAGCAGGACTTTCCAAAGTACTCAGTTTACCATGAACAGCCTATAGTTGCCGGTATTCACCAAACAGTGATGTCTACTTGTTCCTAGTGAAATATATTGACCTGGCAGGAAAACCTTAAAACATTCATTCCACTGATCCGCCAGAAGATAACAGCTCACAAACTGAACATTCGCTAAAATAATCATGATGATAGAAATCACCGATTCAGACTTAGAGTGTACAAGCTGAGTCACGTGATGAACATCCCTCGGAGCCCAACACAGCGGCGTCGTTTCTCTTCAAAGTCTGGGACGCCCCAAGAATCTGTCACCTTATCGTCTGCATCGTGTTGGCATACGCACTCTGTTTACAGAAGTAGCAAAGCCCTAATCACTATGATCGCCAAGGCGTAAAGGTACACGATGCGAAGAGCTAGCATCAACGACGGTTCGAGACCCAGCCACGACATGACTGACAATTTGAAAACCGAATACCACCATACGGTATTCGGATGTAACTATAATCACGAAGTCAATTCGCCTTTAGCGTTTCTATGGAAATCATGTGATGTAAATAAAACCCAACCAAAATAATATAAAAATACAATTCATTTTTCTCGAATTTAATTTGATAAAAGTAAAAAATGGCGGCTGTAGATAATATCTTCATGTTTCTTGGGGAAAAAATATATTTCCTGGCCAGTTATTTACTGAGATGCGCGTTTAAGCGCAAACACTGATTTTACAGGCATTTTGCTAGGGAGTTCCCTTAAGATGAGAATTTCGCGACAGGAAAGGCCATGGCTTCAGACGATTACTGCGGACACCAAGAAAAATCCTAGTGAAATTCCTGTAATAACTACATTCTTACAGAATAACTCACACATTGTCATACTTATCCGTACTTGATCCGTCTCTCAATTATAACTGTAAGACACGGCATACGATCCGGAACATACATTCCGAATTACGGCTTGGATACCACATGGGTGCACTTTTCTTTCTTATCAAGTTAAAACATTTTGAACAAAAGCAAGCGTAGGGACAAAACCAAAAATAGAAGTCATAACGTGCGTCAAGGAGCCAGTGGTCGCCTCCTACAATAACAACGCAGAGTGGAGAGATTTGAGCGGCTCTTAACATCGAGGTCTTGAGAGCCGATGTGGCTGAAGTGAAGTCAGTGTCGAGCAGCGCCGGAATGCAAGGAAGGGCTGGGGAAACGGGAGACACCCGATAAAAACAGCCGACCAGCGGCATCGTCCGGCGCGATTCCCACATGCGAACCAACGATAACAAATTGGATTCCATTCTCGACGGGGTCAAACCCCAGGTGGAAACTAGGCGGACGTCGTTGTTGGCCAGAGCGTTTTCCCGAAGTTCTCCAGTTTCTACCATCATTAAAATTCCGTCACTGCTCCGTGTTTACCTCACTTCGCATAAATCGGCACAACAAAGAACCACCTAAATGTTTTCCACCAACATAAACAAGCAGCATCTTCGAACATTCGTAGGCGGCCTAATTAGTGCCTTCCGAGTAGAATGCGATCTGCAGATGGACCAAGAAAATGGTGGAGGGGGGTAGCATAGTAATATCAATCTTGCGTTTAACAACGAACATCGGACAGCCACAATCCCTTCGCGAGTGTCTTGTTATTTCCACTTCAATTATATACTGCTTCATATAGATGCGACACAAAAAAAAAAGTGTTGAGAAAAAATGGTGGAAGGGAAGGGGGGGGGGGACCGCACTCACGTATTCCAACCAAACAAACTCGATTTGTTTTATTACCGATACTCCTACTCGCACACTCACCTCAACGAGTGTCGGCAAGCATCTACAGTAGTTACTTCGTCTCCATACTGTGGCGCTGATCCATCTTTCTCAATGGTGTAACAACTGGGAAAAGGGGGGACAGCGTATATATAACCCCTCCCTAAATATAATAAAGGACGCCATAATCAGAGTAAACTGCATACAAACTGTGTTTGTTTACCGAGATGCGTTGATGTACTGTATACTTTCCCTCTAATGAATTGTTAATAGTGCAATTCTGATATTTATGTACATGTTCGCTTCTGGGTAGCAAACTTCTCTCTATCTTTCACGAATCATTAAATTTAGTTTATTATCGTATAAAGATTAAATTTATAAAAGAAACAAAAATTTCTTATACGAAAGGCGTCCGCGGATTCCTAAAGGCTGTTCACGGTAAAGTGAGCACTTCTGAAACAAACGTTTGAAGAATGTCACTGCCTCTACCTGCGTATATTATAATGACCGCAGTGACTGTCACACGCACAATATAATTTACAACGGGGGAAAGAAGGTAATTCTACGTATTAACGTCAAATTAAAAGTGTTAAGTAAACATTTGTGAATATTGAAATATTTTATTTTACTTTTTTTAATGCACATAAGTGCAAAATAAAAAAAATGTGTAACACATTTGCTTTTGCCGACCTCCCGTGGCGCAGTCTTATTGGCGCGCCACCGATCTGGGTTGCAGGAAGCTCTGTGTTCGAATCCCGGGTAAGGCATGGATATGTTAATTCAAGTTAATGAAAGCCGTCCCCTGCTAAACTTTAAAGCATAAAACCGGGGGTGTTAAAAATCCCTTTACAATACAATACATTTGCTTTTCTAAAAAATGTACAGTTGCCCTAGACAGACGCAGGAATAAAGTGATAAGGCCCACGTTAACATTAACTGTACATATGGTGGAAGAATACATCATGTGCTTACAAGTAGTTCTTCAACAGGGCTTTCAACATTGCTCATTTTACCGTGAACAGTCTGAAAAGACATGCCTCCTCGTAAGTTGGAAACGCTGTTTCGCCACTGATTTGTCTTCCTGGTCACAAACTTCCGACGGATTCGCCTACTTACCCGAATCGCGGGCACCGCTTCGTTGTCTTCTCGTGGCGCCAACAAGCCCCCCCCCCCCCCCCCCCATTTCACCCAACACTTTTCCCCGTGAGTAGCCCCCCCCCCCTCTCTCTCTCTCTCTCTCTCTCTCTCTCTTTCTCTCTAGCTCTCTCCTCCGTGCTTGGCCAGGGTTATTATTTTTGTAGTGCCTCGTGGTGGCGATGAACCATTTCCTCTTCCTGCCAACCCTTTTATTTCGTTCTCCACGGCCGCTATTCGCAGTCCGCTCGCCCCATTGTTCTGCAGCGGAGAGAGAGACTTTTTCCTCGCACGTTTTCCAGGTCCTCCCTCTCAGACCTTAACAGTATACTTCAAAACACAAATACAAAAAAAAAAAAAACGTAAAAATCTGGGAAATTTCTAGAGAAAATCAACTGTACCACTAGTGAAACACTTCTTATTGTTGGAACCGCGGTGGTTGAGCGGTTAGCCTGCCCGCCTCCCACTAAGGCGAACCGGATTCAATTCCCAGCCGGGTCACTCCTGGATTTTCGCAAGTGGGAATCGTACCGGACGAAGGCGCTGGTAAACGGGTATTCACTCGCACCTGGTATAAGGATTTGAGCAATTTTCCAAAGGTAAGGTAAGATGTAGAGGCCTGAGTTTGAGACCCGAAACAATAAAAAGAATTATTAATTCACTTTCAGACTTTAAAAAAATTTCAGAGACTGTTTTAGGAACTCACAACAAAGGCGAAAACGTTGGTTTTAGCTATCGGATATGAGGATCCGGATAAGATAAGTGGTTCGTAATTCGATTAACGACACGATATTTTTTTTGAAGCGATGTTCGTGCATTTTCTCAGTTTAATATTCATGCGCAACTGATACAAAGTTTTAAGCAATTTACTAGGTGATGACTTCCATAGGGCCATGAGAGAGAGAGAGAGAGAGAGAGAGAGAGAGAGAGAGAGAGAGAGAGAGAGAGAGAGAGAGAGAGAGAGAGAGAGAGAGAGAGAGAGAGTGAGAGAGCGCTGACGCACGCTAATACCCTAGTTGAAGTTCAAGCGTCGCGAAGTTAAACATCGATTTGGAAGCATTCTCTCGCTATACAGTGAATATGAATTGTAAATACGGAGGTCTGCCTTTGACCTCATAGAACATGGAGCCCCGACCTGCATCATCGCTGTCTGATTTCCGACTGTCTCGATTCTGCGATCAAGTCTCTGCCTTCTGTCAAAATGCTCGTCGACATGAAATAATCACCTGCACGAAGAGTCCCTTTCGCATGAGGAAAAAATACGACAATGGTCACACACAGTTTATGCAAGGTGATACACTGAAGAAACACACCAAGAACTGTAACGATTAGTCTTTTGAGGGCCAGCAAGTGATGCCGTCCATACCCGCTGGTGAGTATTGATTCCACAGACGATTGTAACGAGACAGTTAATGCTAAAGACGGAATGACTGCAGTATAGTCGGTATGTGTGGAAATGGTACACTTGTAAGACTTTCACGTGAAGTCTACGAACTTCAAAATAAACGGTCTTCGGCTTTAATTACTGATGAGCACACAACTCCGTCTACAAAGAAAAGCAAATTTAATACTAAGGACGAAACAGGAAATGAAGACGATAATGAAGATAGCATATCTGAAAATGAACATGAAGAGAGTGATAACGAAATATTGATGGAAAAATTGCGAAATATTGACAGGAAGATGGCCAGATTGATAGATTGATACAAAAATCGATGGAATGATTGGACGATTGACGGATTGATGGTCAAGAAATGCAAGACAGTTAAAACTGATTATTACCCTTTTACATTCAATATCTCCAGAGCCTGGCAGTATTTGCATTTAAATTAACGCCAATTAAGCCTATAAAAGTGTTGGTAGATGCTGATCCATACCATGACTATAACATACTCGTGCATGTGGTCGCTATTAGTATGATGGGCTTGGTTTATTCATGTAGAGACATTAAAAAAGATCTCAGTAGCATACTTATACCAAAAAAAATAGTCGGGTAGTGAATAATTTGCAGATTCTGGCATTGAGTATTAATCATAATCAGTCTTCAAGAGAGGGGACGAAATGTAGCAATTGAGTGAGTGAGACTTTTGGATGTTTCCCCAATTCCCTATGTAAATTTTGACACAAAAATATATAACAATTAAAAATTATTTTCTAAAATCAGATACTAAATACAGATTTACGATTTGACATACCCTATGCCTATAAAACGAATATGGCTACCAGAAACAAAAATATGCTTGAAGAATTAGTGGACATGACTTCCGAGCACCTTCGGGTACGTTCGACTAAACCGCGTCGACGACTTCCAAGTTCCCTCTGAGTCGAGCCGAAGATTGCCGAGCTCGTCCGAGTACAGCCGAAGACCGCCAAACGCCCAGTCCCAATTTAAAATATATTGCAACAGACTTCCCTTTATCTTACTACTAATACTGAAATTATGTTTTTCTGTATTTTTTTTAATGCATGTAAGAGTAACAATAAGCAAACTTTTACAATATTAACTTTTCTAATAATTTCACCATTTCACTGGACCCATGCATGAATAAAGTGATTAGACCCGTAGCACTGTTAATTTTACGTATGATGAAATAATACACAATGTGCATATAAGTATATCTTAAGCAGTGCTTTTAAAAGTGCTCAGTTTACCGCGAAAAGCTTATAGTAGCAGGTTTCCTGAATGTTCAACAAGTTATATTTACCGGATTGAAACCAGTTATTCTACAGCGTGTGGTTGGTTCGAATTTTCCAGTATCCCAGATATGCGACGACAAACGGAGAGCTAGAATGGGCTTTACAGTCGAGGTCGCTACAGTAGGAATTCCAGGTACTACCGAAGTGTGAAAATTTCCGAATATCTCATATAGTCGTACCTGTGTGGAATCCACAGCACACTGAAAAACTAGACATTGCTTGCTGACGTTCATTTTGATATTATCTATTCGCGGTATCTTCAAATTTTTTTAACTCTAACATTTGAAAAATCACCTCATATGACGTATTTGATTGTTCCCTAAATATTTCATGTATCACAAGTATTTTATACTTCTATTGACAGTGTATCTTATTTTTGGTTAAATATAACAAATTTTAACCATAGATCATAGTATTTCAGTCACGATGAATATGAATAAAAACAGAGAGAAAATAGGTGTCTTGGTAAAAACCTAGTAAGAAATAATTCTTAGGCAAAATATCATTAAATAATTGCGCACGAATGTTGTGTGGAATGGAGTGGAGTGAGCAGATTTGCGCGGCTCTTCACATCGAGGTCTTCAGAGCCTATGGGGGTGATTGAGGTGAGTATGGAGCAACGCCGGGATGAAGGGGCGGGGGAAACGAGAGATCCCCGATAAAACCCGCCGACCAACGGCATCGTCCGGCACGATTCTCACATGCGAAAATCCGGAGGGGCCCGGCCGGGGATTGAACCCGGATCGCCTTGATGGGAACGAATGCGGCGTGTTGTTAGTATAGTTTTCTAGACTTAGTTGAGCTGTGTTTGCATGAGGCGGAGTAAAACTTAAGCAGGGGCATCAGGAAAGTTGCAATTAGCCATGAATAGACTATGCATATTATGTTGCAGAAAATACTAAAACAAAATCCTATGAAAGGAATGGTCGACTCCCGATTTGCAGGGCACCAACTTTAATGATTGTTCTCCAAGTAATCAATAACACACGCGAAAAGGGGATGGGAAAACATACAGCACTTTTGCCGAACGCCTTACAATTTTTTTTTTATCCGCATGGCGTGGCTGATACGTCATCCATTGCACACCAAAGAATTAAAAGATTAATGCGGGTTAATAACATCGCTAAACAAAAGTTGTTACCACAGACATCCCGTAACATGCGGTACACGTTTGATACGATTCTATCGTAAGTAACTAAGTAACGTAATTTCAAAAGCATTCAGCTATTAATTTTAAATAGGGGAGATTACCTAGTCAGTCAAATCGTTTGCCGCAGAGTTTAGTAATACATTTGTAAGAACGATTCATCATCATTAATTAATAATTGACATTTATTCACCTGTATTGTGTATGCAAAGTAGTCTACGGTGATTTTTAAAACATAGCCGAATAGGGAATGAAGTAAGAAAAGGGTGGTGAATACCCTTAAAAAAATCCATAGTCCATCCCCGACCAAATGAACACAATCGCACAACAAAAAAAAAATGGAGAACGAATTATGCCTTGTACGGACAACTAATTGCAAAATTAACTACCGACTAAGTTTTATGATACGAAAACACGCGAAAAAAATATTTCCGTAACACTTGATAAAACAATCAGCTGTAGTACAATTTGTGCAACGTAAAGAATACTTATCCTTCTTGTGTATGCTATAATCCAAATGCTATAACATAAATAAAATGTATACTTTCACAGAAAATCATAATTAAACTATTCAATCATTTTAAAAATGACAAACGTTACTTGAATTAACATAACTTAGGAAACGTTCAGTAAATTTTCAGACTACATTTTAGTTTAGTTTTGTAGTACTTGAAACGGTTTAGTGGATGTTATATTCGCAAATGAAATATATCTGGACATACGCACACATGTATACACTGGATTCTTAATGGACAACACTATTATGGGAAAAGTAAAAATAATGTGAAAAAAAAAACTGTTAATTTCGACTTCGTTGGCGGGTCTGATGTAATGAAGTCTAAAAGAGATGATTTTCGTTAACGATAAACGTTTTTAGGTGTGCGGATAAGCTATACAGATTTCCTAATAGCCACAAAAACTATCATTTTCTAGGCGGAACTCTGAAGAAAGCTCTAAGTTTCTTTGCTTAAAGTCACGTTAAAATAAAAGTATTTACAATCGAAACCAGTAGGTTGGTCAATCCGGAGAAGGGAAGGAACAGACAATGGACTGCATCAAGGAACCATTCCAGCATTCGCCTAGAGTGTATTGTCGGAATAAAACACGGAAAACAGAAACCAGGAAACCGGATCGGAAATCAAACCCCTGTCCTTCCGAATACGAGTCCAGTGAGATGTTACCACTCTGCCACCTCGTTCAGTGCGCTGTTTGACATTATTAGTGTCCAGGATCCTGAGCTTTACGCACGCACGCACGCACGCACGCACGCACACACACACACCCCCCCCCCCCTCGGTATTTTCCGAAATAGATATATAAGGAAATCGATTCCATGTTCCTAACAAGAATAGAGTTCCTGCACACTGACAAAACATTAGCGTTTTTTTTTTTTCGTTATAAATTTACAGGTATTTTTAACTCCAAAAACCTAATGCGGACCTGCAATAATAATTTACGGCACATGGGGAACACTCACCTTAAAGAAAAACACGTACACATAAAGCTTAAGAATTTTTGAACTATTTGAAGTGTACTGCGGCTTTAGCATCTCGTATAATACACTACTCTGTAAGGCGACAAAAAATTGCTGCAATTAAACTCTCACAGAAATACAGTGATAGAGGCTAGTAAAGAATCATGAATGAACTGACTACAGACTGTTGCTCGGAATAATGAAATGAAATGCCTCGTTTAGAGGTTGGGTTGAATCATTTGGGCGGCTCTTAACAACGAGGTATTGAGAGCCGAGGGTGAAATGAGGTGAGAATGGAGCAGCGCCGGAATGCAAGGGCGGAGGGAAACGGGAGATACCCGAGAAAATCCGCCGACCAGTGGCATCGTTCGGCACGATTCCCACTTGCGAAAATCCGGGAGTGACCCGGCCGGGGATTGAACCCGGTTCGCCTTCGTGGGAGGCGAGCAGTCTAACCGTTCAGCCACCGCGGCACCTCTTGTTTGGGAACCAAACAGAGTGGCAGTGACCAAAGCCGGCTATAACATTTCTAGTCAGCTAAATCTGACGTTAAGGGTTATCCCCAAGAGAGCACTCAATTCTCTTTTACGATTTCCAGTTATCTCCTTGCTTGTGACTCGGCTAACAGTTAGCATGACGTCATCTTAAAGTTAGATAAACCAGTTGATTAACCAAAAATTTTAAAAAGAAGGTGGGAGATATGAAATTGCAGAGCGTTCCTTAAGACCTGAAACAAGCATGGCAACTTCAAGTAATTGAACATTAGCAGTTTTGATACACGAAATGAAAAAAGTACAAAAATGGACACAGTAATTAGGGCGGATACGTGACAGCTATCTTGGATATTTCTCCAAAACTTAAAACTTGAATTAATTATTTTTTAAAACCGATCCTGTTAAGGCACAGAGTATATTTAAACGTATTTTTGTAATCAGTATTATTTGTTGTACAGTTGTCACATTTGTAACCACACTATGAAAGTTTCCGATTTGTTTGTTATTTTTCATTTCAAAACAGAAAACGTGAATTGAATAAAAATCCATGAAAATGTCATGAATTTTATATATATTTAGTGGTCCTATTTGCCATAGTAAGTTTTAACTTTTAATGTTAGGTCTGAAAAGATAATCACGAAAAGAAACAGATTCACTTTCATGCGGGAATTCGTCTTGACAATTTCAGAAAAACTTTGAGACGCCTGGCTCTCGGGAATCATCAAACACCCAAAAAACAGTACATTGGTGCGATGTTTTGAAGTCTTACTACCCAAGTCCCAAGTAAGATATTGCAACCTTGCTCACAGTTCACGTCTACGGAGTGAAGGCCTAAAAACAGTTCATAAAATGTAATGGGAAGTGGGAAGTACAGATGGAAAGATAAGGGGGAGTGTGTCGAGGGAGGGAGGGAGGGAGACATATTTACACAGCCGTACAAATTCGTAACACGAAGCAACGAAGTTAACCACTATGATGAGTGATCTGCCAACTTGTCGGTAAGTAGCCATAACATAGTTACTTCAAAATGTGAGGAGTGCACTGGACACCCTGTATTCACGTGGATGTGAAATCTCGAATGTGACGTACTTATAAGAATGTAATTTTGCTGAAGTAGTTACTTGAAATAGTTATGAAATCGTGAAAGTAATTTGGAAGAAACTCGCAGATAGCACAAAATGATCCAATGCAGGTTGCGAATCTACCATGGATCTTGCAAAGGTAGGTGTCAGGAGCTGATATAAAGTAGGAGGATAAAATATTTAACGCTAACACACTCATATACTTTTACGCGACCGTATACCGCTCGAATGGGGCTACACAACCCGCAGACAACTTGGCGAAGATAAAAACAGGGAGTATAGATGAGATAACGGAAATTAACATCAAAGCATCTATGTCGACTGCACGAGGGGTAAACAAATATCAGAAACTATTCAGTGTGCTTATTACAATTTAAAGCAGTTCAAGAGACTTAATATAAAGCTGCAGCTGTGCGATGCACTCACTTGTTCAATCATCTTTTAAGTACTGAGCTGGAATGTTCATTAATATCAGAAAAACTGAATGAAACGAATGGCGTGTTTACGGAATAATTTCAATCTTAAAAAAGCGAGATCATATCACAATTCACACTACACATACAAATGGCTAAATGTTGAAAATAGAAGGTTCAGCTCATCACAGTTAAAAATAATCATAGGTACGCCAAGTTCCAAAACATTTGTCTTAAAATCTGGTTAACTTCGTCTCCGTGCATCAACTCAATATACGAAATAGGGACACTTTCCCAATTCCATTTACAAACGTTCCTTCATTTACTGTACATGGCAGGCAAAATTTGAAATGACCTCCCGGAAGATTCGAGAAACACTTCACCTCACTCTTTCAGGCGAATTAATGAATCGTTTGTATGTCAGAGCCAGTTCAATGAGTGTTTCCTCGTAAATTCTTAATTCTAAAAACAATAATTTCGGTCGATATTGTTATCATAATATACATAATACACTACCCTATTTGTACCCTACAATGTAAAGAATTTTCTGGTAAACTTCCTTAACTGTAATGGACGTTTTTAACCTATAAAATGAATGGAAATAATACCACACATCAAACTGCAGATATATATGAATGTTTAGCAGCGCTACTATGCAAAGATGAGAACTTCCCTATGAATTTGACTGTTTCCTGAGCAAATGTAGGAACGCTACAATGAATGTACAAGGGAAAACATTTCTATTCCTGCTTTCTCACTAAGCGTATATACTGGTATGGTAAATTTCCGGATAATTTCTTGGAGTGATATAAAATTATGTATTTGTGATTTTAACCATTACATTTTGTAAAAATGATTGCAAATTGTAAACCAGCATAGTGCTGAACACGGCTGTGATTGAATGAATGCATGTAACTTTTAGAAATGTATTTTAATAACTGTGAGATCGTGATTATTCTATCAATATTAATCGTCCTTTCCTTATTTGCATTTAATGCATAGTGTTTAAACGAAAAGTTATAAGCAATAATCATACCGCTTCGAAAAGGTAGCATTTTGAAGAGAAAAGCACATATGTGGAATTTTAAATTAAGGGGGCTAAAAGGAAATGAGTAAATGACACCTGAACAGTGTGACACCATGTTATTACGGAACCTCACTTCACGCACCCGTTAGGAGAAACCAAAATCAATGAGGTAAAGGTTGCCGTCTAGTACATTCCACTGTACTGTGCTGGGATTTACACTGCACGATTGTGTACAGAAATCTCGAGCCTAACAGTACCTCCAGATTATAGTCGACCACAAATCACAATACTGCCAACTTGGTGCTCACAACCCGTGAAAATACGGGAGGTGCGTACCAAACAATCACTATCTCGACTTCCTGACTGATGCACTAACGTGAACCTCGACAATCATAAACAA
Organism: Dryococelus australis; assembly: GCA_029891345.1. NCBI lineage: Eukaryota > Metazoa > Arthropoda > Insecta > Phasmatodea > Phasmatidae > Dryococelus > Dryococelus australis. The sequence goes on from CM057003.1 coordinate 50,936,306, forward strand.
CGAACGAACTACTGGAGAACATTGCCATAAACTTCGTGATACATTCTGAACTATGTATCTTTACAGGAGACAACCTGTGTGTGAAAATAATTAAAAATACAATAAATTAAAATAAATTAAATAAGAAATATAAATAAATAAAGATTGAAGATCTTTAAGCTCACCCAGGCAACTACTAGGGTGTAACACCTCCCCGACCAAGAATAGCAGCTTTCCGCATAGTTCCACAGATTTTCAAGAGGATTTTGGGGCTTATTCCAGATGTACGAATAATCCTGAATGTTCATCATGCCAATTAGTTACATTTGCAGCCATGTGAACGCGAAATTTTTCTCTGAATAAAGAAACAGGAATGCTATGTTCCTCGGTAAGACGATGGGCAAAAAACAAAGCCTAGTTACCTAACAGCTCAACGTAGTCAACGTGGTTCAAATTTCCTGTCATTTCCTACAGGACCAATCTACACGAAATTAAAACATCCCTAGAGTAAAAGAGAACCACTTCAAGTTTGAATAACACCTACCACGCAGTTCTTACTGAAGGATTACCGAGGTCTATGACGAACACGGCTCATAGAATTATTCCCATACAAGCAGAAACGAGATTCATTTGGCTGAATGACACGTTCCCAGTCACAAACAGTCCAACGTTTATCTCTCTCCGTCCACTGTAACCAGGCAATTTTTTGAGCATAAGTGAACAAAGTTTCTCAAGTGTCAGTCTGCTCCATATGTTCATGATATACAATCTTGCGCAGTAAAATTTAATAAATTGGTTGTGAAGGACCCGCTTTTACTTTTATCTGGCAACAATACCTGCCTGGAAGCAAAGTGATTTTTATTCACAAGTCTGGCGGTCCCCTATCCACCGAAGCTATCTTTCGACAACAGTTTTGGCAAGAATTTCCTCAAGACTGGGAGTTCTGCCACTAGTGGTAGACTCGTATGACTGTAAGCTTCAATACACTTGCAAATTCGCTTACGATATCTGCACTATGGTTTTTGGCACGTACGCATGCAATTAATCATTATGGCCAATCGGTTTGTGATCCTCTTTTCCACATATTAAGCGAGACATTCACTGCATTGTCTCACATCTTTGCAATCTATGAAGCCTGCACCACAAGCATATATTTCACAGACAGGTCATACTCGTGCAGTCCATCTGCAGGAATCTGAAGTTAATAATACCTTAAACATGAGCTGCGGCTGCTTCTTTGGTTTGGGGAGCTTAGGATTTTGAAAGGGGTGGAAAAGGGGAGGTCGGCAAAAGAAGCACTGAACTTCAAAGAAAAGTCAACAGGAAGACATACCAATGTAGGTAAAAGTTGAATGTAATGGAATGATGCATGATAAGCATGAGTAGCCTGGAACGAAAACAATACAGAGGCGGATCAGTCAACAGCCTGTAGGTTGGCAGAAACGGCGAGGAGAAATAAGAAACAAATGCACTGAACGCAAGAGCAATCAACAAGGTCCAATTTCCACAAAAAAGGCGCTTTTAGCGCAGAAAACACAACACACCTTCATGGATCTGAAACGAGTAAAATAGCTCAAGTAGATAGTAGAAAGAGTGGCATACAAAGACTCGGCAACATTTTTGATACTGTGGACAATTTAAACTCCCCACCTGCATGACAAAATGGGTTGGCAGCACTGGTACTGCCATTTAAAGAGTTGGAGCAACTGCTTCTGCCAGAATCTAAAGCTGAGGTAGTCCGATCATTCGTCTTCTACGCATATACCCAACACTGACCTACCACAATCCTACTACACAACTGCCAAAGTCACATAGTCAACAGTAATGAACGTGTTTGTTTACATCTTAATTTTAAAATGACAAGCATTATTATATTAACATACTTTCACATCTTAGAATTTAGTCAAACTGCATTACAAATTGGTTAGAGGAAGTATACATACATCGCAAAGCATTTGTTTACAAATCAGTTTTCTAACCTCAAATCCAATCTCGCTAGACGTGTAGGTAGAAAAGCAGTTCAATGTTGGGACACGGAGATTGGTTGTGCGCAGCCAGCGAGATCGGTCTACCTCATCTTTAGTCTATGGGCCCGGCCGAGTCGTGCAAAAAACCGAGTAGTTGTGTTTCGCGCCACTCCAAATCGTTTTGTCTTTTAGTGATGGATGTTGCATTATTTCTAGTTACAGTTCTCTTGTGAAACACTCAACAATATGAATGGAAAAACGAAATACAACAATGCAGACAACAAAAAGCGCCCGTTTGAAAGGCTACAAGAACACGCAAAATCGCAATGCAAACAAGGAAGCAGGTTACAAAAGCATCGTGACGGACAATAACCCAGGACAGGCGAAAAAAAAAAAAAAAAAAAAACGTTAAGGGGTCCCGCCCGCCTGCCTGCAGTAATATTCGCGATAGAGGCCTCGAAACGCGTGAGCTATGCCTATAAAGCATAATCTCGCCGAATAACCTCTACGCACAAGACGCTCGGCGTACAATCTTTCCGCCGGTGACTCGCCTGAACGTAACTTTAAGGTCGCCGCCTGGTCGAAGGAATTTTGCACGTCCGAGGACTAAAAGCGTGGAAGCGCTAGAGGCGACCAAGGCCTCTAAGCGCAAAGCACTGGACTGGCGTCGATAACGCGCTTCTATGAGACTTTCAACGGAGACCCTATCATTGTATGATGTAATAATAATAATGATAATAATAATGTCTGATGCACGTCCCTATTCCTTTTCTACTGTTTTGTACCGGAATGTCCATACCTAAAAATGACAGCGAAAACACCCGTCTGAGCCATTTTCACTATCACAAAAAGACGCTTTAGAGAGAAATCAAGGAACTGAAAAAGGTATAAAGACGCGTGACGTTTCTTAAATGCTATTCGTAAACAGACCTCTCAGACACGTTGGACAGTTTTTTAATAAAACATTTTCTGCTGGAGCTGTGCACGCCGTTCAGCGGCCTACCCAGGCGGCCACCTCAACTGGCGACCCTATATTTTTGAGGCACGCTAATAAATATACGTATATGTATAATGCGTGTCTAAAGACAGCTCCGAACTTTCTGTAAAGAAAATTAAGCAGCTGAAACTAATTCTGTAAACACCCATTTTAGCCATTTTCACGCCCAAAAATATCCTTGGAGCTGAAATGAGAACTCTTCAAGCGCTGGTCTTTAGGCACTAAACGTATCTCAAACGCTTTTTGTGCCTTAGACATCACTACCAAACAGCCAGCCGTTATTTAATCAAGCGTTTTTTTTTTCTTTTTAAACAAACCTGTGCAACGCACTTTGCGCGTCAGAAGGTAACATCCCATCGTAAGTAAGCGTTGCGACGGCGATTGGAGACAACATAGACTCGCTTCACGTGTGTTATTTTTTCTCAGAACTTTAACCGGTGACTACGAGTTCTTAAAACATCAATATGTTCAGAAATGATACAGCAATGTCGCTATAGTTAAAAACACTGTTTTAAAGAAGAACAAAGGTTGTAAACAGAAGGCTATTTATGTAAGGCTTTCACGGTAAAACTAGCACTTTTGAAAGACCTGCTTAAGTTCTACTTGTACGCACATTGTGTATTCTTCCGCCTTTATGTAAAATTAACATTGGTATGGGTCTCATCACTTTATCCACGCGTCGGTCAAGTGAAACTGTGAAAATATAAGAAAAGTAAACATTTTACAAACATCTTCATTTTTACACTTTGATGCATAAAAAAAAAAACATAAACCGAAATAAATAATTTAAATTATCACAAATGGTCACCTAACCCTTTTTATTCGACGTTAAGATATGGAATTAATTTCCATCAACCGTTACCAACTTTACGGCGCGCATGTCATTCAGAGCGCCCGTGGTAATATATGCTGGTAGGAGTAGTGACATTGTTTCTAAGGTTAATTTCAAAAGTGCTCACTTTATCGTGAACAGCCGTTAGCAACTTTAACTGACTGGCACTTTTAACCGACCACATTTACGGAATGGCAACAAAAATATCGACTTTAATTTCTACCCAAAAAAAAAATATTTACGTTGAAATATGCCATTGGTTTCTAGAAATTTGGCGACAAACAACTGCTCACAGAGAAGCCCCTATGGCAACTAAGAAGAAGGGTCCTGGTGAACAACTGTACTGTAGCAGGAGAAAGAAAGTCCATGTGCGCGTGTGTAGCTCACGGCATGGCCATTACAACCCGGCTGAGCTGACGCGGAACATCAGCACGCGGTGGAGACGAGCTCAGGCGCAGACTTCAATCGCCACCTCCTGCTGATCCGGGCGAGATCCACACAGCCTCCTTCCTACAGAGACCCTATTTCACATCCGCCGCGTCTCCAACGACGAGGATTTCGGATACGTCGCCTTGAGGAGGCGTGCACACAGACTTCGGTGTATGGGCAGAGTACGGCTGTAAAGGCGTGTGTGTGTGTGTCAGAGACGACAAAATACGTTGAAGGCTGTTCACGACAAAGTGAGCACTTTTGAAATGAACTTTAGAAAAAAAAGTCACTGCCCCTAAATGCATACATTTTAATGGGCGCAATGAGTGAAATTTGCCCAGTAAAGTTGGTAACTATAGATGGAAAATAGCTCCATATCTTGACGTTGAAGGAAAAGTGTTAAGTAGCCGCTCGTGATAACTTATATTATTTCTTTCATTTTCTGTTATTTTCTAATACATATAACGGCAAAAATGAGCAGATTTGTATAATGTTTGCTTTCATGATAATTTTACAGTTTTAACTGAACTGATGCATGAATGAAGTTATGAGGCCTACGGCAATGTTAATTTTACATAAGGCGGAAGAATACACAATGTGCATACAAGAAGATCTTAAGCAGGTCTTTCAAAAGTGCTCATTTTATCGTGAACAGACTATACTTAGGGTTTGCTAAGCCTTAATGGCGCACAAAAGTGGAAGATATTTCTATTGCATTACAAACGTGTTAAAATACACTCACCGACATTTAAAAGCAGAAGTAAAACACCGAATGTTCACATCGAAGAAACCATAATAGTTGTGGTTCGGATAAGAGATAGTTGCTGCACCTATAATCTTGTAACGCAATGACACATCTTCTTTCCTGACCCGTTCTCACAATAACCATTGAAATAATGACTCCTTAGAGACGGTTAACCCTGTGGAAACTGTAATGTAGTTGAGTTGATGATTCTTAGGGGCGTGGGTACCAGGACTAACTCGTATTCGAGAGATAGTGTGTTCCACTTCGAATGGCTACGCCCTTCTCGTAAGCCTACTGTATCCGTAAAGCGAACTACTGTCTACTATAGTACTTAAACCAAATATTCCTACATGCGTGAAGATTTTTGTGATATTCCTCGCAAAAGTTTTTTTTTTTTTTTTCCTTCAGAAACCTTCAATCTAGTTATGTTTTGGGACAAAAACTTACCCCGTCATAGCCGACCTCCCGTGGCGCAGTCTGTTGGTGTGCCCCTGGGATGCGGGAGGCTCTGGGTTCGAATCCCGGGTAAGACATGGGTGTTAATGTAAATTAGGTTATAAGTTAGTCTAAGCTTTCAAGCATAAAACCAGGGGTTTGTTAAAAAGCCTTTTACGGTTCAATTACCCCGTTACACGTTATGTTACATTACAATCAAATATTCAAAATCACAAGATACTTAAAAAATTATAGGAAAAAAAAAAAAGGAACACAAAAATCGTAGTATATACGACTTCATCATTACTCGGCGATTCCTAATAAATTAAGTTTTATAAATCAACACAGCACGTGCCCCCCCCCCCCCCCCGGCTCCCGGCCAAACTTCCACCAAACCAAATTAACTCCAAATGCCATAAACACAAATCACCGAAGGGGATAAATGTTTTGCTACAATGAAAGTCGATACAAAAATTACACTACTGTAGCAGCAGTGTTGAAGCACTAGTATACTACATGCTTCCTTTAAAAATTAGAAATTATTATATTACCAGCACGTACCTGCTTGTAATTCTCACGAACGCTTGCCCCATGGCTTCCCATTTGTGCTTTCCATACAAACTCAATTCAAACCACACTCACAAACAATTATTTTAAGTTGCGTTATGCTATGTACGCCATTCCATCAATAGTAACAGTGTAGCTAACGTCAGGGAAAACAGTGATAATCTGGGAAAGTCAGGGAATTTTTACATTTCTGGAAAAGTCGTCAAATATATATTATTAGAGGAATTTATGTGAGGTCGGGGAAGTCGGATAAAATAGTTACGTAGATACTTACGAAAATGAATATTGGATTCTAGCACTTATGCTACATGCTATCTTATTAATCGTATAATGGTTTTAGCTTAGTCCACTTTTGTTGGCAGATTTGTATGCTCGGAAGCACTTGTTGCTGTTTGTGCAATAATAACTACTATTATACATATTTTCTTGCCTGAACGTTTTCCTTATTGATACAGCAAACTTTGACATAGGGTAAAATGTGATTTTAGGGGCAAGCGTAACATTTTACAAATAAAATATCTACTGAAATAACGACCAGAACACTTTTATTAGTTCTCATTCAGTGAAATAATATAGTATTATGTCCTATCTTTGTATCACAACTGTTTCTGGCTGCAAGAAAGCTATAGTTTTTCACCTCTGTGTCATCTCTGCCCGTGTGCCATGTTTTTAAATAAGTTTTTTTAAAGCATTTTGTAAATATTTGTTACTGTATAGAAAAGTAGCTACAGAAGAATACTAGTTAATTTTTTTTCTAATTTTTTTTATTAGAAAACCGGATAAGAATAGTTATAACTTTTGCCGTGTATAGTGGTCACAGAAAAGTAACAGGGTACCTGAGAAATAACAGGCAGTTTATTGTAAGGGTACCTACTGCTAACCACCCTGAATTATTTATGATATGTAATGGTTGTAAATATATAGCCACTAAAATTTCTATTTTTTTTTGTTCTTGCACTGAATAAACAGGTGGATGTTAACGGATAACGTACCCAAAACATTTCAATTTGTCTATTAAAGGCTGTTCGCGATAAGGTGAGCGTTTTTCCAATCAATCTTCGGAAAAAAATATTACTGTCTATGCTACAGTAGACACTAGTAACCAGACTGCCAGTTAAGTTGGCAGCGAATAAAATCAGCTGCAAGAACTGACGGTTTTGCAAGCGTAATGTTTAAATTTAGTGCCACTGAACTCGGTATTTGTTTCGTATACATCTGAGCCAGCATTTGCTTATTATTAATGTACTAGCGACACACCCCGGGCCTAGCTCGGCGAGATTTACAAATATGGCGCGTAATTAATAAATCTGTGCTAACTCCTAAAATACATGGTGTCACTAACATATTTAATTTGTTAATATGTTGTTCAAAAAGTTATATTTTTTAGCATATTTTAAAATACAAAAATTGTTACTGTGGGTCATCCCTATAAGATAAACATATGTTGTCACGGACTTATTTTGTAGGCCTTTTTGAGATCTACAATGTTGTAGTGCATTGACATTGTGTATCTCTTATGGTTTAGTCAGCGTAAGCCATGCAAGCGCCCAAAAAGCGGCTTTTTCCGACTATTATAAAACGTCGACATTTCTCTACTATCCTTACATGAAATATTAATGTACTACATACCCAAACCTTCCTCAAGAAATTCTCTAAATGATGGTGGAAATCGCATCAAAATCCATCAAGCAGTTTAGAAGCCTTAGCCGAATACACAGTCATACGCGGCCGGGCGACTTTGTTTTATATTATGTATAGATTTACATTCCTAAAAAATTACTGCGTTTCACTTGGACGATGCATTAATAAAGTGGCCAGGCCCACGGCAACGTTTATTTTACATACGGCAGAAGGATACAAAGCGAGAAGGAAAGTAGATCCCAAGCTGGGCTTCCAAAAGTGCTCAACTGGCCGTGAACAGCCTCTACAGTCCAGTCGCTGTTAATTCCAACTTTTCTGAAGCCCTGTTCTACTTCCAGGCCATTCGTCCGCTTGATGCAACCAAAGCCTAATTAGTTAAGTCTAGAAAATTACACCAAAGGGCAACGCACCGCATTTGTGCCCAATCATTTCAATAATATTCTGCAAACATACTATTTATTATAGGCTGTTCACTGTAAAATGAGTACTTTTGAAAGCTCTTCATAAGATCTACTTGTATGCACGTTGTAGCTATATTCTTCCGCCATATGTAAAACTAACATTGGCAAGGGCATCATCATTAAAGTAATGTGTCATCAAGTGAAACAGTGAAATTATTGTGAAAATAAATATTTTACAAATCTGCTCATTTTTACACTTCGCTGGGTTAAAAAAAAATTAATAAATAAAGCGAAATAAATAATTAAAGATATCACAAATGGTTACCTAACATATTTTATTCGACGTTCAGATATGGAACTACTTTCCAGCCATCGTTACCAATTTTACTGGGCGAATGTCACTCAGTGTGCCAGTTAAATTATATGCAGGTTGGAGTAGTGACTTTTTTCTAAGGTTTATTTCAAAAATGCTCACTTTATCGTGAACAGCCTTATCTAGGCATTACCAACAAACCTATTGTCTCTCTGTTTTATCCGCATTTATTACAAATAAAATTACACAATTTATATACATAAAACATGCATAAAGGTCCAGTTTAATAAAAAATATGATACTCCTATGTTAACAGAAATATAAAACGCTTGTGACACATGACATATTTAGAAAATAACTAAACACATCATACAAGGGTAGATTTTTCAAAGGGTTGATTCAAAAAGCGTGAAGAAACCGCCGGTAGACTATACCAATATTTACATTGAACATTAACGGTAGGATGCGTGAAACTCCCGAAAATAAACTACATCTTCAATCCGAACGAACGAAGTCTCACCACTGCGAGAAATTAGAATGTTACTACAAGAATGTCGACGTATGTTGGCTGGTAGTTCGAAACTTCCAATAAATGTTTTCGTTTTACTGCACGAAATCAATAAAAATTTTTGAAAAAATGAAGTAGAAATAAATGCCGTTTTTATAACATCTCCGCATAACAAAAAAAAGTTCAAAACAACAAACGGTAATATTAATGCGCGGCGAATTTCGAGTTCACAAAAGCCGGCGCTGCAAACAATAATATCTGGAGTTCAGTCATTTGTAAGGACGCCCGGAAATAAACGCATGAGATGATCTACAAACAAAAATACTTTCAGTGAATGGAATACATATTCGCTGTAAAAACATCAGTTATCAAGCGTAAACGTATGATTTACGCATGACGGCATTGGGTTAAATTATTGTTAAAGCTATATAGCTCAAATGTTGGAGGGAGGGGGGGGGGGATTAAAACAAACGTACGACGTTCAAAGATGAAACAAAACTCGAGTGAGGTACTCATATAAATAAACTGGACAGCTATGTTTAATTATCTCTCAGGAACCCATGTGACTTGGAAACATTTGTCAGCTATGAACTTCGTCAACGCATCGGGATTCAAACTGGCAACCAAGAGGTTCGATTCCGTCCTCTAAGCGATGGTTAATCTATATAGCACGCCACGGAAATACAACACACAACAGGATGTTACACAAAAAGACAGATACATTTTTATTTTCCCGTATCGTTCTGAAGATGAAGCTGGCAAAGTGTTACTGCAAGTCCGATCATAGTTGAACCAAGTTCAGCTTCAACTGGTGCATAGTTCAGTATGAAAAAAAGATGTTTACCGACAAAAATTTGACGTGTTGTTATGATGGGCCAAGAAAAGTTGAAGTTAATTTCATTGAAGCCACGTGGCAAAAAGTTTTGTTGGCTTTTCTCGACCAAAATTTATTCGCATGCTGATTCGCGTCTGCGATGAAGGACTGCAGTCTAGACTGACTTTTCCACGAAGGAATTATTCCGACAAGCTAGATCCCATTTCCACAAGAGTGGAGTTGTGAAATTAGCAGACTAGGATAATCAGAACTAGAAGGTACACAAGCTTGCCGAAAAGAATCTTTAGCAGCATACATAATCGACAACTATTTGCGAACCTCTTTAACCAGTCACGGGAAACCGGAAGTGTAGCACCTCGTAAAAGTAACAGAAACAAACGAGTGACCGGAGACCTACACGTTACAAGAAAGAACAGCATTCTTCCTATACATTCGCCATATACCATGAGTATGTCGGCTTTTTCCGCAACAGTAAATACCATCTTCCAGCATGTCCTACGTCTAGATAATATGAACTATCTCAAAGTACTGACTAGGAGGTCCCAATGCAATCAGTTTAACAGAAACATAATCTAAACACACACATGAACATCGTAGCCTACTAAAGGCTGTCCACGGTAAAATGAACGCTTTTGAAAGCCCCGCTTAAGATCTACATGTATACAAGTTGTGTTTTCTTCCGCTTAATGTAAAATTAACATTGCCATGGGCCTCGTCACTTTTTCCAAGCGTTGGTCAAGCGAAACTGTGAAATTATTATAAAAGTAAATATTTTACAAATTTGCTCATTTTTACACTTAGATGCAATAAAAAAACAGAAAGCGAGAGAAATAATTTAAGTTATCATAAATGGTTACACAACACTTTTTTGTTGACGTAAATATACGGAACTAATTTTCCCTCCATCGTTGCCAACTTTACTGTGCACACGTTACTCAGTGCGCCAGTTAAAATATATGCAGGTAGGGGCACTGACTATATTCTAAGGTTGATTTCGAAAGTGCTCACTTTATCGTGAACAGCCTTTAAGCAGTTAAAAGTGTCATATTGTGACATTTCGGCAATTCGTACACTGCGAGACCTTTCCATGACCCTAAAAAACCTCCATCATGACATATTTAGCAATTTTACCCGATTTTGTTTACAATGTGTACCAATAGATTTAACACTTCAATACGAAATATCAAATGCAACAAAAACTAAAATCGATAAATTAAAACGATGTCCTAAGAAATGGCGCAGAACTTGGTATCATCGCCAAAGAGTTAACGAGATTTTCTGTTCGCGGTTTTCTGTTTGAGGCATTGTGCCGTTTTAAAATATGTCACCATTATTTTACTGTTACATCATTGCTATTGTTCGGTTTTTAATAATTTTGAGGTCTCATTTTCAGTATTTAAGTTTGTGAAAGCGACTGCGAGCAATATTATTAACCGGCTTGATTATCGTTTGCATTTAATAAATGCAGTAGGTAAATAATGCATTTAATCTACATTTTAGCAATCCAGGATTTATTTTCATTATTAATTAAATCTATTTGTCCGGTATTTATTTATGATGTAACTCAATATGGTAGATAACTGATATGTATATAATTTATTATATATCAGGACGTATATAGAATTATTAACGCATTTCAGTTTATTTAATCATTGATTTTTACCGTTTAGATATTGTTTCTCGTTACTTTGATATCAATTCAGTACGTACATGGGCAAAGTATGGTCACGAGTTTTACAACGGTACACTACGGTATTGTATAGTGTGTTCGTTGTAAGCTTAGCACTTTTGAAAACCCGATTAGGATCTTCTTGCATGCATATTTTGTATTCTTACGCCGTGTGTAAAGTTAACGTTGCTGTGGGCCTGATAGCTTTGTTCATGCGTCGGTCAAGAGAAACTGTGAAATTATCAGAAAAGAAATGACTTTACAAATCTTAAAATTATTACACTAATGCACATTAAAAACAGAAAAAAAAATAATTCCAGTATTGATAAAAGTTTACCTGATATTTTGAATTCAACACTAAGAAACGGAACAACACCGCATTAGTCGTTACCAACTTAACTGGACATATGCCAGCCGTTGTGCGCGTTCAAATATGTGCAGACAGGGGCAGTGGCATTTTTCAAAGGTTGATTTCAAAAGTGCTCACTTTACCGTGAACGGCCTTTAACATGATCGCGGCTGCAGCGTAGCGGGTGTCGTCGAGGAACGTAAAGTGAGTGAGTGAAGAGATTTGAGCGGCTCTTAACATCGTGATATTGACAGCCAACGAGGGTGAAGTGAGGTGAGGTGAGGTGAGCGTGGAGCAGCGCCGGAAAGAAACGGCGGGGGGAAACGGGAGATCACCGAGAAAACCCACCTACCAGCGGTATCGTCTCCGGCACGACTCCCACTTGAGAACATCCGGATTGAACTGGCAGGGGATTGAATCCGGTTCGCCTTGGCGCGTGGCGGGAAGTCTAACCGCTCAGCCACCGCGGCCCCAGGGACGAGAAGAATAGGCTCCGCGCGCACAATGAACAGACGCGACGCTCAACCGGCGGACGACTCATCGCTATGCAAGGACGCGCCAAGAGCCCAGCATCCAAGCGACAGCTGGACGAGCGGTGGGCGTGCATCCGGCGTTGTTAAGGGCGGATGTCGGGAGTTCGTGGTCCGCCGGACGCCACTGATATATACACTGTTCCCCGTCAGCTGAGCACATCTGAAAACCCTGCCGAGATCTACTTGCAAGCACACCATGTGTTCTTCCACCATATGTAAAATTAACGCGGACATGGGCCTGATGACATTATTCATGCATCGGTGAAAGTAAAACTGTGAAATTATTAGTAAAGACAAATTTGCTCATTATTAAGTATGCCTTTAAAAAAATCCGTAAACAAATCTTTATTTAACACTTATAATTCAATGTTAACATACGAAATAATTTTTCTTCGCCTTAAAGGCTGTTCACGGTAAACTGAGCACTTTTGTATAACCTACTAAGATCTGCTTGTATGTACATTGCGTATTCTTCCACCATACGTAAAGTTAACATTGTTATGGATCTGATAACTTAACTCGTGCGTCAGCCATGTGTAACTGTGTAATTATGAGAAAATGTAGATATTTTACAAATGTGCTCATTTTGGCATGTCAATGTAATAAACAAGCAGAAACCAAAATTAATCATTTCAGAATTCACCCTAACACTTTTGATTCATCGTTAAAGCATGGACCTACTTTACCTTCCACCGTTAACAACTTTACTAAGCGCATGTCAGTCAGTGTACCCGTCAAAACATATTGAATGCAGGTAGCAGCAGTGACATTTTTCAAAGGTTGATTTCAAAAGTGCTCACTTTACCGTGAACAGCGTATACCAATTTTACTAGGCGCAAGCCAATCAATAAGCCCGTTAAAATATATGCAGGTGTAGACTGTTCACAATAAAGTGAGCGCTTTTAGGCCCCAGTTACTTTTCCCTTTTATCCATTTTTATTCCTTTAACTACCTTTTAAAATAAATATTGCCATGTAAGTAATAAACATGGTGTTTATATTCCACGGTACTCGCAAGTTAACGTTAACGGCTAAAATAAAATAGATTTACCGACTGTTATTCCAAATGAGAGGGCTCTCAAAAATTTCGTAATTGTATGGCCAAACCTCGCCTGGCTCTACGTCACGAAAATATTATGCGAAAAATAAATACGACATATTGTCTAAAATGAATAACAAGGCCGATACACCCCCTTGAAGATGCAGCAAAAAGATAAGGTAACTACACAATTCAACAAAAAGCAGTTACAATCGCACCATGACCTTCTGCATAATGCATGAATGGACAAAGATCTGCTACCATTAGATCTGTTTCGAGTACCAAATTAACTCGTGGAAATAAATATAGGTTTTTAAATCCCGATTTTTCATAAAATAAAGTTTGCGATGCTGAATTTTTATTGATTTTCGCATGCCAGATTATGAATTAACACGTTCAAAAAATGGAAAAGGTATTTTGTGTCATTCCACTAACCCAACCGGTTCCGAGAAATTCATGAATAAAGTTCATCTATACTAATATGATAAAGAGGTTACGTGAGTTTGTTTGTTTATTTATTTATTTATATGTAACAGCTAATTTTGAAAACTACAAGGCCGATTCTTATAACTCTTTCACTGTTAGAAGCTACATTCTTCTAGATGGACATAGACTATGTTTAATTTTTTTTTTTTAATCCTTGAAAAATGTTAACATTTGTATACCAAGTCGGAGGAAAATGAGCGACTTGGCTGCTCTCTAAGCATGTTCTACCAAAACCATTAAAGATAAATTGAAACGTCACAAGAAAAGTCGCACTTTGTCGCACGTAGTCACAGGTAGTCACGAGTAGTCGCAGGTAGTCACGGGTAGTCATGGATAGCCACATATATAGGTGCGTATTTCAATAACTCCATAAAACTCTGAGCGAAGCGATGGCGGGCTGCTAGTAACTAAATAAATGGAAAGGAAAGGAAATAAAAGAAAAAGGTTGTGTACGTATTTCGTAATTTATGACCAAGAAGAAACAATTTTACAAAACAATACGAGACTACCGTAGCCTGAAGCTTCTGATCCCAGAATAACGTTTGAATTGCGAATTTGGCCAAAGTTGGGAAAGTAAGCAGCCTTACACCAGATGATGTTTTAAACGCACTCAGTAGCGGACAATAATGAAAAATATGGACGCACACGCAATTAAGTTCTTAAAGCTGCGGTTTCTTCGCACTTTTTGAACCAAACATTCTAAAATTACCACACGTGTGACGTGTTTGGTTATATCTTGAATATGTCATGTATGAAAAGCGTTTTACACTTACGACAAAATAAAGTACCTTATTTTGGGTTAAACTGAACATTCAGTTGTATTTTATCTATAAATTATAATATTTTATTTATAATTACTATGAATAAAATCAAGAGAGAAAATACGCGTGTAGTTATAATACCTGGTACGAAATAGTTCTCGTAAAAAATATTATTAGACTTGAGTGCGCACGAATGCGGTGCGTTGGCCCCTTGGTGTAATTTACTAGACTTGGTTAAGCTTTGTTTGCATGAGGCAGGGGAATATCCTAGAGATAGAACTTCAGCAGAGCTTCAGAAAAGTTGGAAGTAACCGTGAATGGACTATACTCGTGATTAAAAACGGTTTACACTACAGCCAACTCCAAGACTATCTACAATAAGTAGTTGAGACATTATGCATGACGTGTCTCATCGCGATTTACATTGCACGGTTTCGCACAAAAAGGCAAAAGTTGGCATGCACCTTAATAAAAGTCTGCTTCTTAACTCAGTGTTCAAATTCTACATGATAATATATATTTACTAAGAGCTATTCGCTAAATAATTTAAGTTCAGGTCATCGCCAAGAAAATGCGCTAGTTACATTAGAAGTCACCGACACAGTACTATTTTAAACGTACATTTGACAATATTAGGATTAAATGGTTGGGATATTTCCTAACAACGCTAAGATTTACTTACTAGCAATGTGTAACTAAACGTCGCATACATAATATAAAAAATGAACAAACAATTGTTTATAGGCCTTTATACAGATACGCTGTCGCTTATTGAAATCGCTTAAATATTCCACTGTCATTTTACTAGTCCGTAAAAGTTATTTCGGAAATGCGTATTTTCATAAGTAATCTTCCCGTCAGGAGCACTGTGAAAGTCACGACGGATAGAACGAGTGAGAGATCGCACGTCTCCATGCATGATGGCACGGTAAGTACCTTGTTTCGAACACTGCATCGGCTTCAACAAAAGTAGCATTTATTTGGATCTGAAACTTGGATGAGCGTTTTTTTTTTCTTCCCGCTCTGTGATGTCATCTCCCAGCTGCCCCAGCTATAAATAACTCGCCTGCAAAGACGTAAACTGGAGCTGTTAATCTGTTCACAGTTTACATTTCCTGCCTGTTTTATAATCCCAGATATAAGATGGTAAAAAAGCTTTTCCTCACAATTTCGTTTAGCTATTGGCAAACCGTTCTCGGCAATGCTTCCAAGCATTTTTTTTATTCCTAAAAGAGTTCGCATAAACCATCAGTAATAAATAAACAGGAAAAAATATATTCATAGATGTTTGGTGACGTATAGTTCTATGTGAAAAGTGTGTGTGTGTGTGTGTGTGTGGTGTGTGTGTGTGTGTGTGTGTGTGTGTGTGTGGTGTGTGTGTGTGTTTGTGGTGTGTGGTGTGTGTGTGTGTGTGTGTGTGTGTGTGTGTGTGTGTGTGTGTGTGTGTGTGTGTGTGTGTGTGTGTGTGTGTGTGTGTGTGTGTGTGTGTGTGTGTGTGTGTGTGTGTGTGTGTGTGTGTGTGTGTGTGTGTGTGTGTGTGTGTGTGTGTGTGTGTGTGTGTGTGTGTGTGTGTGTGTGTGTGTGTGTGTGTGTGTGTGTGTGTGTGTGTGTGTGTGTGTGTGTGTGTGTGTGTGTGTGTGCGCGTGTGCGCGCGCGCGTGTGAAAAGTGTTGCTTCTGAATTTTTGACCCTGTCTCTTATTTTATGGGACTGGGCATTACAAATTTGAATGCCCTGTGCTACTTCCTAACTAGCAACCACGTAACTACAGTGGCGCCATCTTGGCTGCTGTTGGCCAGACTGAATTTCCCTGTGCGGTCAGTTGTTCGTGGACCGTCATAGAGTTAAGTGGTGCAACCAAATACTATAGAGACTAATACCGGACAGCTTGCGATTTTCCGTGCGAAAAGAGATTACCCTGCGCCTTACCGGCTTGAGGTGGCAACACATTTCTTTACATTTACCGTCCTGCATTTTAAACTGGGAATTGCTTGTGTTTTATATAGTTTTAATTATTTTAGTGATTCACGTTGATTGAATTACCATGGCAGGTGGCATTTACATTGTGCGTAATTGTTTCAGTTACACTATTCGTTTTGCAAAATCTATTTCATTTTCGGATTTGCTTTTCCACTACACTAACAAATATCTTTTAATATTTTTACTCTATTTCCAGCACATACATAACACGAAACACAAGTTTCCGAAGCTTGACATTCATGTTCAGATATGAACAATTGACTAAACAAAACTTTACTTTGGAATTGAAAATAAAAAAGGTAGCAAGGGCAGACGCCAACGTTGCCCCCCTACCCCTTCTCTTCACCCAAAAAAATTTGACAAGATCCAACACTGGCCAGTAAAACCAAAATAATTGGCATTTATATGTCCTCGATAAAAAAAAATTTAAAAAAAAGGGGTAGTGATATATATATATATATATATATATATATATATATATATATATATATATATATATATATATATATATATAGGATTAATTTTGCCTTGTTTGGGACTACAAAGTCGTGGATCACAAAAATACAATCAGCACAACAGCAGCTTTCAAGAAGTTAATTTCCAAAAATATTTTACTGCGTAGGAACTGAAGCTGTGTGTTCATTTTAAATTTTTTATACTCGTACGCTGTAGATGCGCATTAAATCGGTGTTTAGCTAGAGGGACTACTCATAATTGCTAAAGCAACAAATTTAGTTTTATCACTTTTTATTTTTGTAATGAGGACTGTTACTTATGTCGTTTTGGAATATAACTGTTATACAAAAATAACCAACACAATAGTATTAATTCGCGATAGATGTTACGAAACAGTATGTCAAAATGTGTGTGTGTGTTGTAGGTTATGCCTAGTGAGGAAAAGCAAGCATATATTTTTAATGAATTTCTGTAGTATACACATATGTACAAAAATTAAAAAAAACAAATCATGTTTAATCACGGCGTATTCCAGATATTCAGATGCGTCCCGAACATTACAAGATAATTTTTACAGTTATTATTGTAAAGATTGTAGAGTTCACATATTATTCGAGATTCTCGGTAGTAAATAGCGCCTTTTTTTTTTTTTTTTAATAGAAACTACTGTACACGCATTAAGACACCTGCACTACAAAATAAACTATTAAAAAAATTGTTCAAAACAAAATTCTTTGTAGGAATACTGCATTTCGTGCACAAATGCACTCGTTATGTCCACTGTGCGTATACACTGATTCAAAGTTCGAGAGTGTTTGCCACCTCAAGCCGCTAGGTTCGCTGCTGCTGCTATTCACACGCTCGCATGTGTTGTTCGTATACAGCTGTCCGGTATTAGTCTCTATTGTATTTGGTGCAATCGGGCACTCGTTCGCCCAGTCGGCGATATTACTTGTAACCGTTAGGTATATTCATTTGTTTTTACTGTTCATATCCGTTCGCGTGATAAAACATTTCATTATGATTACATTTTAGAAGCTTAATCACAAATTGGCGTGAACGATTGCACATGCATTACCCCAGCAGTCATGCACTGGAGGAATGTTATCAGCAGAGAAACCGCCTTTCCGCGAACGAGGCGAAGAATCTAGCCCCCCCCCCCCCCCCACACACACACACACACACACACTCTCTCTCTCTCTCTTTCCTTACCCACTCCCCTTTATCAAACCGCTTTCTCTCACGAGCATTGCGATACATCAAAGAATTCACGCGGGTGGCATTCAACAGGTCCCGGGGCGCGCTCTGGACCGTGGTAACTCTGCTGTCAACAAGTGGGCCATTGAGAGCGATGACGGAAGAAAGAATAAAAAAGCGCGAAACTATTTCCCACGAGCAACACACAACCTCACTAGTTTCTCACGAGCTCTTGGAGCACAGTCGCCAAGAACCGCATCTGAAAACACTCATTCCGCCAGCGTCTAGAATATAAATCACGCGTGGTTATTTCTGACAATAAGCTGACTGGACAAAGAGCAATCACCTGCGACACCACACATAAAAATTTAGGGCATGGCTTCACATCTTATGCAGACATTATTAGTTCTCGTGTCACAATTTCACCTACAGAGTAATTACCAAGAATGTATTACAACAGAAAATTTAAATTTTACGAGTAGTTAGCTTATGTTATGCTATCCCTGGCAAAATTTTACGTTGCGGATTTCATGTTTGTATTGCAAAGTAAGGCAAATAGCTTACACTTCTAGTAGCGGTTTTAAACTTTTTACATCACAAAAACTTAAAATCAGCGGGAGATGAATGAAATCCGATATAGTGGATGACGCTGAGCTAAGTTTTTGTCAAAATAATTAATATTATTTTGAACCGAACATATTTACAGACCGTGATGGCTTACAACATGTTAGGATTTTCGTCGATTCCATTCTTTCGGCGATCGTTTCGGCTTGCTGTCCGGTGTATTGGACCATAAAACCGATGCTTTTTTTGTTCTGGGGGAAAAAAAACTCTCAGCACTCACGCACGTTTTTGGCCGTCACTTCACACGCAAGTTTTCAGAGGACAAACCCGACGATCGACTCCTCAGTTATCCCGGACGCGTGGACAAGCCGCAGCCCACGAGACTTGATCGTAGAAAATGTAACGTCAGCGGCGCACGGTCGAGGGTGGTGACGCGATAAATCTGTGGCCGCGCCGACGCCACGACTGATTGTATGAGAGCAATGGCTGCTGCTGCTGTCGAGGGGACCGACCACAAGTCCAACAGCACAGCCGGCCGAGTGAGAAAGAGAGGGGGGCAAAAACAATTATTACATCACCATCCGCCACGTCCTTCATCATCATCTTCCCTCGGTGCAGAGGACGGGAGCATCTGCCGCCGTCTGGCGGCTCAGTAGCTCGACCCAGTCTTCAGCAACTCGAATGGGGAAAAAAAAAACTAATCCCTATAGTCTATTCGCGGTTTCTTTGCACTTTTTGAATGAAACCTTTGAACACGTGACGTTTTCCGTTGTTTCCAACATATCTCACGTATCACGAGCGTTTTATATTTCTGTTAACACAAAAGTACCTTATTTTTTGCAAAATTGAAATTTTACTTTATAATATTTTATTTATATTTAGTTTTAAAAATATACAGAGAAAATTAATATTTGGGTAACGCCTAGTAATAGATTGTTCTTACGTAAAATATGATTACACTGAGTGCGCACGAATGCGGTGCGTTGTCCCTTCCGTGTGATTTTCTAGGCTTAGTTAAGTTTTGTTTGCATGAGGCGGACGGATATCTTGAAAGTAGAGCTTTAGCAGGGCTTTAGAAAAGTTGTAAGTAACCATGAATTGACTATACCGAAGATAGATTAGATTATATAGCATCTTTATTAATACTGTGGCGAGGTTCAGGCAATATGCCTTAGCTTCCACTTAACTACAGTTTTACAATTTAGATCTACATGTTACACTTAAAAGTACAGAACTGTACTTAAAATTTACTATATAAGTTATAAACTATCACTGGACAGTGAAATTATGATCATTCTTACTAGTGATTCAGCACATAATTCCTTGACGAATTCAGCACATAATTCCTTGAAGAATAACAAATACTTTCGCTGTTTTATACACACACAATTCGCGACAACCATGTTAACTTATTCGCATTTAAACATGCATATATAAAACAGGAGTACACACATCTACAAAACGCGAGTACACACACACACGTACACAACCTCGGCAGATCACTAGCCAAATGCAATAGAGTGCACACAGTTATTTCCAGCATCGATGTAGGACCGGTTAATTCTCAACCACTTGATGTAGAGGTGGAGTGGTTTGTGCATGTAGAACATGCAGAACTCGTTATAACGTAGTATATACAGAAACATACGATTTGAGTTGCATATTAAAAAAGGCATATATTTTGTAACATCAAAAATATTTTGTTCGAATTTACTTATTTAAATTATACAAAAAAATCAACCAAGGGTATTTCTAATATAAAAATAGGCGCATTTTCATCCCAGATGACTCAGAAAACACATTTAAAAAAAACGCAAGAAACTATAATTATTTATTTCAACTGTATGTACTAAAATTAGTAATTATTTATTTATTTCAACAACGAAATTTATTACTTTTATAACTGAAATGGATGCGCACAAAATTAACTACTGCATTAAAAATATTTGTATGTATTATTACTAATTCTTGTTAAATATAATTAAAGCAATTAATATTTTATTTATATATAATTTTGTTTCGTAAAAATGTGTTTAATGAAACATCTAAAATGGAAAAACACTTAGATTTGTATTAAAAATCGGCCATTTTTACGTAAATCAATCAGAGGTTAGGTGGAAACTTGTTTACCATAATGCGATTTTTATTTAGGTATACTGAAACATGTCTGTAGTAATCTCATCTAAATTATGGAAGTAGCACACGAACAAGCAAAAAAAAAATGCATTAAACTAATGTTTATGAATAAAAAAGAGTAAGTTTTGTTTAAAATAAAATTTTAATTTTAAAGCCACAGCTTAATTTAAAAACAGGCACATAAAATACGTTCCTGGGTGCATATTGATTTACATAATAATATTCACATGTTTACAACAAAGATTACAAACACTGATATCATTTGTCTGAATTTGAACTTTACGTCTGTATTGTGTATATCGGTGATTTCGAAAAATTAAATAAAACATTAATTCAAATCCTAAAGTCTTCAATAGTGTAAAATCCTTTAGTGGGATTTCGACTCAGCAAATTCCTTACCATTTGGGAGAAGGGGAGAGGGAATAATAAAATATTGAGTCATTGTATTGCATTATTATAATACCAGTTGTTCTGTTCAAGTACGAACGTATTTTTAACTAATATGAAAATGCAAGGAAAGAACTGTTCCCAAAGAGAACGGACAAGGCCGCAAGGAGTGACTGTCTCGGAGGGAAAATGCCATGTTCTAAAGAAAGAAAGAAAGCGAGCCGTTTCCAAATTGATAAAAGCATGGCCTGTCCCGTTAATGAAACATCACGCAGATGTATGTGTACATTGATACATCTGGGATTGTTTTTTTCCCTCGAATGAGACGAAAAATATACAGCCCGTCCCCTTTTTATGGCCCCTTTTCATTTCACTACCATGTACGCACCATGCATCCCCTATATGAAATCCCTCAAAACGAAAGCTTACAACTCGCTATACTTGGCACCTGATCACGTTATAGTTCATTGTAATTACACTCATTTACTGTATAAATTTTGCACACCGAAACTCTTTTTAAAACAAATTACCTACGCCATATTAAACATGTGATTAATATTCAATCTATATTACGCGTACAGAAAGAAATGGTTTTAGTATGTAAAAAAGACCCACCTACATTGACGCAAGTTGGGATCGAACCCGGGAACTCCACAACTCAATTCAGACCTAACAGGACATTAAATAAGCAAGATAAAAACAGTGCTTCTGAATAAATACTGACTGTACACGAGCGAAAATTATTTACGACGAAATAATTACTGGATATCTTAGAAATCTCTCTCTGAAGAGCAAACGTACACAACTTTTTTTAAATACCGAGTGAAGCTTGGGTTAGCAAAAATCAATGTACGAACACTACACACAGGAAACGAGGTGACCAATGTATGGATATGGAAATAAAAAATAGCAAGCCTGCGGCACGCTATTAACCAAACAAATATACGGAATTAAAATGGTCCTAATATCAGCGGTCATGGCATGCAAATTCGTGATTCCTGAAAAAGTTCCCTAAAACAAGGAGACACAATGCCGTAGCTATAAAGTGTCTAAAAATGAACTTAAACCTCTCGAGACTATAAATGTACGAGCGTTGATACTGTCGCAACACAACACAATGCTAAACTTGGCTCGATTGTGTGTTCGCGAACTCGAAAGCACATTATCTGCACTGAATGGTCGAGCATATGGACATGGCTGATCTTCCGAAAGCTAACGTGGTCGCTGTGTGGCCTACTCATCACGCACATTCTAAGCCGCCGCCTTCTTTTTTAAATTCCACATTTTTGGGCAACTAATTACATCCCGACAATGCTGTAGTCCCCAAATGTTCGCAGGGCACGACAAATCCCGGGCGTACACCCATGTGGACCTTCGGATACAGCACAGTCTGTAACTACAGGTTAAAGTGAGACTCAAAATATATTTTAATGCGCGCATGCCACCGCGTCACATAAACAAATTTGACACTTAATTTTATTAGCTTGCAGCATGCCTCGAACGAAATAGACGATAACTTGCATTAACGGTACACTAGCGCTCTGTACATATGGTAGCGAAGCAAGCACAGCCAATTCGTAGATCAGTTATGACGTAGATTGGTGTTAGCCATAACAAAGTTCCAATGTGGTAGAAAGTTCCTAGAATACCCACAAAACTGATCAATATGACAATGTGTAATGACGATGTAATAACGTTATTTGTTCAAATTAGCTAACGATACGTAATTAGAATAATCAACAAAACCAAAACAGACAGTATCCGCAAAAATGTAGAAGGCATACTGTAATGAGCGAGGACAAGCAGAGAGTATACGGCGTATACCTGCGCATACCTTTCACTATATTGCTATTCACGGTAAAGTGAGCACTTTCGAGGCCCTAGTTACTTTTTCCTTTCGGCCATTTTTTATCCTTTAACTACTTTTTAAAATAAATACTGCCACGTAAGTAATTAACACAGCGTGTACACTCCATTGCACTTGAGTATTATTTCCAATAAGAATGATTTCAAAAGTGCTCACTTCACAGTGAACAGCCTATACACCACTGAACTTTCCCCACCCTCATCTGCTGGCGTGATATCTAAAAAAAATCTAACTGTCCGCTGGTGGTGGGGTGGGGTTGCATATATAAATAAAATGATAAACCAAAAATATTAAATACAGTTTTTGTTTGCAAAATTAAATATTTTATATAAGTGTAGCTGAATAGACGTGATCAATAAGAATTTCGACACACTTAGGCTACATGTTCTTTGATAAAAAAAAAAAAGTAAGTTTAAAAACCATACCATTTACTGTCTAGGAGGACTCGTAAGGGCACTATCTACCTTTTGAATCAGAGATGAACCAGTATTTGGTACAATTATTACAGAAGGCATTTAAGATGGCATGGTACATAAATTCACTCTATCGGAAACCAGGTGAGATGAAAGTACAATTCGAGGAACATTGATTTATGCTATCGGGATCTTCAACCTAAGAGCAAAGTCACAATAACAACACTCAGGGGTGGCCACCCTCTTATTGTCGGCAAATTCGTTACCGTCGGGAATCATGAACGTTTGATGCTGGTTTATTGAGCAATATGACCTACGAAACAAAAATGGTTCCCTTGTTACAACTGAGTAGGACCCACCGTTTTCGTTTAAAACACACGCAAAGATGCCGCTAGATTCCGCTGCAGCGATACAGCGGCTAGTACACAGCAGTATACTACATGCGTTGTGGCCACAGCACAGCCGATGGTGGCGGACCAGGTTAACCCCTAATGTACACAATGTGTACCATACACGCATGAATTGCGTATTGCCTACATACAAGGCAGTATACCGCGGCAGCGGAATCTAGCGAAATCTTTCTGGGTGTTTAAAACGAAAACTGTGGGTCCTAGGCAGTAGCAACATGTGGACCGTTTTCGTTTCGTAGGCCATACTACTCAATAAACCAGCACCAAACGTTCATAATTCACGACGGTAACGAAGTTGCCGGCAATAGGAGGGTGGCTACCCCTGTTATTTTCGTAACGGGGAGTGTTATTATTGTACCTTTGTTTGAGATTGAAGATCCCGATAACATAAAACAATAATCCTCGAATTGTGCTTTCATCTCACCTGGTTTCCAATATTTTGCAAAAAAATACATTCCAAAATCTCCATATTTGGGGACTTATTATGCCCTTAATATTTAGTTTAGGTACAAAGTGTCCTCTATATTTGCAACTTGATTGTACATAAGGAATCACCTCAGGTAGTTTGTCGGTCGAATTCAGCCCCACCCTATACATCTCAACCGTGGAGGTAGGAACAACAGATATCATATGACGTCCTTAAAGCTGCATTTTCGCCCATGCCCAAAACATTGAAAACGTTGAGGCGGTTTTTGTATTTATAACATGTAAAATATGGCAGTTTTTAAGCAAATAACAACTAAATATCAGCATGCTCTGATACGACATTTTCATTATAATTGTGACAGGTTAAGTTTCCAATGTTTCGGGTGTCACAAAACAGCGGACAGGCTTCGTAATTTTATCACGCAAATCCAGAGACAAGGCCACCCCTTGATCTCAACAGATTCTACAGATTTTAAATGCAGTAGGCACTTTAAGAACGAAGTACCTGGCAGCAAGACAACATGAACACTCGAAAACATGATAGTTGCCCAACTCCCAGGCGTAAATTAATCGATTGGGAGAAGAACAATAAAGAGGCAGAGAGAGAACGTCCCTCTGAAATATTTAATTTACAATAAATGTAGAACTACTGGAGATGGAACTTATCTGTCTGCACTGATTTCTTTCATAGAGGCACGCAAGTGCTCAACAAAATACCACTTTTATAAAACCACCATAACTGGGGGGGGGGGGGGTATGACTAATTTCTGCAGTTATGAATTTTCATTTACAAATAACTGATGACTGTAAGACAGTATTAACCTCATTATAATAACAATTTATAAAAATACTCTTCTGAGAGTGACATTTAAAGCCACGCCCTTGCAAGAAAACTACAAAAAAATTAGGTTGGCGTATTATTCACCTGCCCAGTAAAGAAGTTACGTAAATTCTGACCGTGGGAATTGTCCTGTATTGCCAATTTCCGGAGTGCACTTCCATCACATTTAAAACAACTGGCTGGTACTAAGTACTGTTGTTTCAAAGTACATTTACAATTATTAACGGTTCACACTGATTGCGGTTGTAGTGAATTTTAATTTTGTGTTGTTTATACTTTTCCCATGTTGCAGGCTTTCAAACGCATCCACAACGTTTGCACTGTTTATTTTTACATGATGTGGCTGAGTACGCACTACCTCAGAGACTTATTTTTTAAAGTTGACAGTGATACATGGATATTAAAATTGGCGTACAATTATATATTAAGGTGTTCGGGACAACACATTTACAGCAGAAAGAAAAGTAACAACCCATGTTTTAACAGTGGAGTTTTGTGACAGACATAATTTCTTGAGCAGTAAGCAATTCATGAAAACAGGTAAAAATTTCAATTTTCGATTGTTTTAAACGTATTGTTACAAGAATACCTTCATTTAAATTAGAGTATATCACAGTCTTTACTCTTGCTAATGTCCCTTGAACTGCTTCAACTATTTCCACACGGTTAGTTAAAACTGTCTAATTCCGCCGTCCCGAATGTCTTTTCACTCATGCATCCAGTCCACAGTCCCGCAGATTAGTCCCACTCTTCATTGCACACAAGCTCGCCGACGTACTCTTGTAGATCGCTGCAGTCGTCCCTCGCCGCTCCGGAATCTCCCCACTATCGCTAAAGGTCACACGAGACGCCAAACTCTCAGCTCTTAATATCTCCCTCCTCAGAGGCTCACACGTAGTATTTATACTTGAAGTAGGTGCCGTCTAGAACGTTCTCGGCAATCCAAGTTCTGGGAACGGTAATGGTGATGACATTCCTGGGAGTTAAATGGAGAAATACGAGCTTATTAGCGTCAGCAAGGCGCAAACTGTGATAAGTTTATACACGTATACGGCGGCGTCCTTTATGGTAGGCCGCTCGCTTCGTCTAACGTTGCAAAATTGACCTCCATCTCGTGACGCCTTCCCACACGAAGGAAACACCGGGCAGCGACATGCAACAATATTTTCAATAAAAATATTTTTTCGGAAACACTTTGATGGAGAATATTACGTAACCAGAACTTAGCGCCGGAAAGTGAGGCATCTAAATTTTATCAGCTGTGCGTATTTTCCAACCTGCCAGGCACTGGAACTGTACACGTCGTTTTGAAATTCATAGTAAAATATATTGGCGAAAGATTCGTGCTTTAGGATAATTACAAAATGCAACAATTTGATGTTATTGTGCGGCACTGATTACATATCTGAAGTTTAGAAACGGAGTTATTTATGTATATAACGAAATTCAATTAAATATAAGGGTGTCCACCAACGTTGATTATATTAAGTAGTTTGATAACTTAGCTAAGACATAATGTATAATTAATTTTATAAGAAAATTGAAGTTCGTCGTCCCTTTTAATTCTTATTATGTCTATACGAAAAAAGAGAGAAGACATTTCTTTTCATGTACAGGCGTCTTACTATAAAAGCAAAACTTTCAACAAGCCATTTTAAAAACGTCAACAGTCCTGCAAGGTAACGATAAAGGCTTTATCAATTAAGTAGAAGATTCGAATTTTTAAACGTAATTCAAGAGTTACTCCAGAAGTATTCAATAGACGTGGGGGAACAACGTGATGGCACGTGGTCCAAGACCTGTAAAGGAAATCGATTGTACGTCAACAAAAAAAAAAACGAAAACAGCACATGTCATCTACCCGTTCGTAAGCAGCTGTTCCATTCTCATAACCGCAGGATGCCACAGAATTACAGCAAACTCTATCATGTCGTATCGTCTTTAAAAGCGCCATGTCCCGGAGTTCCCAGGGGGAGGCCGGGGTCATATTTCCCTCCCCATGTTCACTGTTTTCCTCCCCTTAACAGAGATCCCCTGCTATCTGCCAGCTTCATTAAGGGATGTAAAAGCATTTCCACAGCCAACTTCGGACACAATGGTGGAAGTCTGGCGTGTAGAGTTGAAGAACAGAGGGGGGAGGGAACCAGGAACGCCTGCCAAAAGATCCCTTTCACCACGTCATCTTTCCCTCTCCTAACCTCCTCGTCCTACACATTTTCTTCTTCTCCTCCTCGTAATCCCCATCCTCCCTTTTCTACCATCACAACGCTGGCTGGAATTGCGCTGTGACGTCATTCTCGCGCAGGCGAGCCCACTCCGCCCGACACGCAGTCATAATTGAAAGTTCTCCCCCTCCCCTCTGCAGCTCACTTTTTCTCAACCACCCTACACGCGCGCGCCGTTGTTTTGTAGTGGCAACACTCCTCCCACCCCTACCCACACCAGGGACAGACCAACAACAAACGGCCCTAGTCTCCAGGCATCTATTTCATCTTCCCCAGCTCTCCGACGCCCGCCCGCCCGCTTCGCAGATGTCATCGTCCCGTCGACGGTGGGTCCGGCTGGCCGGCAGGCCGATCGATGATTCGTCGGCCTATGCCTTCACCCCACTCCCCTTGGGGAATCCCAGCAGCCTGTTTATAACGTCCTGCCACGGCACCTTCCACAGGGAGTATCGTAGATGCAGGCCAAATTGTTACGCCAGCTCAACACGAAGGAACATCCTCCCAGAAGGTCGTATACTACGGCCAGGTCCCACATCTGCAATAATGGAGAGGATGAGATAGCTCGCTTCCCCAGAAACTGGCTCCAAAACAAGGAGCAAGGTGGCATTCGAGTTTCTATCCACACTCCCCTATTTTTTCTACCCCCTCCACCCCTCGGCACCCACAAAAAACTTGCATGAATGAAGGACAGTTTTGCTGTCTGCGAATTAAAGGTTTCAAATGGGGAGCATACGTGATTTTTTTATGTTATTCAATTCTACAGGAGATGGTTGGTAAATGTCCATACTTCATCCGTGTACGGTTTTTTTTTACAAAAAAAAAAAAGAATTGTGTCCTGAATTTCCCGCACAAACGCGTAGCGTCGACATGGCCGCCGCCGTGACGTCACCTGGGGACAAAGGCTGTTCACGATAAAGTGAGCACTTTTGAAATCAACCTCAGAAAAAAAGTCACTGTCACTACCTGCATATATTTTAATGGGCGCACTGAGTAACACACGCCCAGTAAAGTTGGTATCGATGGATGGGAAATAATTCTGTATTTTAACGCCGAATAAAAAGATTTAGGTAACCATTTCTGATCATTTAAATTAATTCTTTTGCTTTCTATTTTTTTTTATCCATCGAAGTGTAAAAATTAGCATACTTGTAAAATATTTACTTTTCCAATAATTTCACAATTTTACTTAACCGACACATCAATAAGGTGATGACGCCCATGACAATGTTATTCTTACATAAGGCGGAAGAATACACGACGTGCATACAAGTAGATCCTAAGCAGGGCTTTCAGACGTGCTCATTTTACCGTGAATAGCCTATAGTACCGCGTGCCTGCCGCATGCTGTCAAACCAGCCGCGACAGCAAAAACTGAAAACACAGATCAGCTCGATTGCAAGGCAAAACGAAAGCAGTTTAGTTCATATGTAGTAACTACGTGTACGGAAACGTCAATAAAAACACCCGCAAAATTATTTTCTCCTGTCCTGAAGGGCGATAATGCTCGCGAACAATGAGGTGAAGGCGATTCGGCGACATGGCGAGTTTTCACCACAGCCGGGACTTTACTGCTGCGAAGATCATTTTGAAGTAAGAACTATATCACGTGTAATTTTTATTTTTTTTTTTTATGTTTTACCTTAAACAAAGACAACTAAACGGGTTTCTGGTAAGAGTGTAAAAGAAAATCATAAGATACGTGAAGAAATATCAGTGGAACATGTTATTAATTTGAAAATATTTATGTTACCTATATTCGTATACGAAACATATACGCCGTTCACGGTAAAGTGAGCACTGTTGAAGCTGTTTCATCAGGAATAATAGCCAATAAATAAATTTCATTGTGGCCTCGGACTTCTGGTTTTGGGTATGGTGAATGTATGCACTGTGTTTATTACTCACATGGCAGGGTTTACATTAAAAAGTGGCGGAAGGATATAAATTGGTTGAAAAAAAAAGTAACTAGGGCTTCAAAAGTGGACACTTTACCGTGAAAGGCCTATAGTTAATTCATATTCAGATAACAACTAGACAACATACTAGATCCTATCAGAGTGGCGTGACGCCTCTAGAAGTGTTCATACGAGCAGGTTTGTCGATCAGACGGCGATTGTTGCCACGCCACCTGGAAACTCTGCGGTAATTGGCCTACTTTATACCGCCTGCTGTCGCACATGCCATGAAAACTTGAGATAGGAAATAATGACATCGTATTCAAATGTAACCAAGCTACGGGAAATTGTATTTCTCAGTATGCAGCTTACATTCGAACTAAAACGCACGGAAAACTAACGAGTTTGTTTATATTTTTACAGCTTCCTAATGATGTGGAAAATTGGATCAAATTTAAGATTATGGATGGTAGATTGCCACTTAAGACTGGCATTCTTCCAAGGTCATTTGAGTACCAAAAAAAGGAAGATGCAAAAAATATATAACCCAGAAGAACCATAATCAAAAGCGAACATAACAAATGTGTGCAGCAAGCACTAGAAAACTGTACACATCCAGAGCTAGATAACGACAGTTCTAAAAACTTTAAGGCGCCACAACTGTAGGTAAGTAATAGTATAATACCCGTTACACATAAATATATACGTGGAATTTTTTTTGGAAAGTACTGTACTTATGTGTGTGTGTATATATGTGTGTGTGTAATATATATATATATATATATATATACATATACATACACACACAACAAACACACCATCACTTGGAAACTGTTCAATTAACTTTATTTTTGTTCTATTATTTATCTACTTGAGTACGTAATATCTTAATTTTATGCTTTCAAAGCTGTAAAATTAAAAATGAAATAATTATTTAAACTAGGTATGTAGTTGCGTATCTAATGTAGAAGAAAAGAGCCGACATATAGAGATATCGCTCTTTATTCCTGCTCAAGCACATTTATTTTTACCTGGAATTATAGTGTTGAGTGGAGAGGAGAAATTGGGTGGCTCGTTAACATCGAGGTCTTGAGAGCTAATGAGGGTGAAATGAGGTCAGTATGAGGCAGCACCAGAACGCAAGGGCGGGGGAAACGGGAGATCCCCGAAAAGATCCGCCCACCAGCGGCATCGTCCGGTACGATTCCTACATGCGAATATCCGGCAGCGATCGACCGGGAATCGAACCCGGTTCGCCCAGGCAGGAGGTGAGTAGTCTGACCACTACACCACCGCGGCCCCTTATAATGTTGAGAATAATGATACACTGCAATACTTTTTTTTTGTCCCTTGACTGTTCCTTGTTAACTTATATGCAGGCCACGGAATCCCATTTAGACACTCCATTAATAGAGCTTCCTTAACCAAGGCTTGTGCGCGGCGTGGGGACAACTTATGTTAGGCACAATTCAAATGTAAGGAAAGTCCAGCTGCCCCCCTCCCCCCTAGGCTTGGACGTCAACAAACTTGGTGGAACAAAGAGAATGTATTAATTTAAAAATAAGTTCAAAAGTAAATAAATACGAGTAGTAGTCAGGTCACACATTACGTAACACTTAATGCAAATTTCGTATCAAGTAACTACTACACAAAACCCTATTATCGTATTTATCAATAAAGCATTCCTTTTAAGGCCATCTTGCGCATAAAAAAGTATGCCCAGAGTAATCTTCAGCTAATAAAATATTAATTCACGCTTTTCCTGAGTAAACCGAACCCATAAAGTGGCAACCTGTTTTCAACGAGCACTGCCACCAAGCTAATAAAGTTATAAAATTCAACGGTCCGCCAATTTGCCGATAGATACGGCCGATACGTCATGCGGATGTATAAGGAATGGCGAAGCATTGCGTTCCGTGACGAGAGCATAAACTGTTTCGGTGCTATCATGGCCCTTCGCTTGTGCGGCGTATAGCAGGTGACCTTCCGCGGTTTATGCGGCAACGACACACGGGACAAACGCCGTGGAATCTTAAGGTGGGGAGCCACCACAGACTAAAGATGAGCTAGACCCACCTCGCTGGGTGTGCGCAACCAATCTCCGTGTCCCAACATTGATCTGCTTCGAAGATGGCGTCGTTTGGATTTTAGGCTAGAAAACTGATTTGTAAACAAATGCTTTGAGATGTATGTATTCCTCCTCTAACCAATTTGTAATGCAGTTTGATTTAATTAAAACTGGTAAAAGTATTTTATTAATGTAATAGTACGTGTCATTTAAAAATTAAAATATAAACAAACAAGTTCATCACTGTTGACCGTGTGACTTCGACAATTGTGTAGGATTGGGGTAGGGCAATGTTGGGTACATGCGCAGAAGACTAAAAAGCGGTCTACCTCATCTTTAGTCTATGGGAGCCAAAACCTAACATGTCCGTTCGCCAATTGCGTAAGTGTGGGGAACATCGAACAGTACACGGTACATCCGGAACACAGTCCAACCTGTTCTACTGCCGTTTGTGCAACAAAACGGAGTGCTACTTTAACCCTAGATGGGAAAATGAGGTAGAGTGCGCACCTTGAGGTGCGCATT
Organism: Dryococelus australis; assembly: GCA_029891345.1. Lineage (NCBI taxonomy): Eukaryota > Metazoa > Arthropoda > Insecta > Phasmatodea > Phasmatidae > Dryococelus > Dryococelus australis. Next base: position 50,968,180 of record CM057003.1, read on the forward strand.
GAGCACTGTTTTTCAACGTTGGACTGCTTTTTCTAAAGGCTGTTCACGATAAAATGAGCACTCTTGAAATCAGCCTTAGAAAAAAGTCACTGTCACTACTTGCATATATTTTAACGGGCGCACTGAGTGACTTGTGCCGATTAAAGTTGGTAACGATGGAGGGAAAGTAGTTCCATATCTTAACGTAGAATATAAGTTATAGGTAACCATTTATAATGACTTAAATTATTTCTTTCGCTTTCTGTTTTTTTTTTTTGTAAGTGTAAAAATGAGCAGATTTGTGAAATTTTCCTAATCTAATAATTTCACAGTTTCACTTGACCCACGCATAAATAAAGTGATGAGGTCCACGGCAATGTTAATTTTACATAAGGCGGACGAATACACAACGTACATACAAAGAGATCTTAAGCAGGACTTTCAAACGTGCACATTTTACCATGAGCCGCATATACCAACACGACTATCATAAACGACGCGAAGGATTTGATACTAGAACACTGGTTACGTAAACAGGTGTTTTGAGATAGTTCTGTGCTTCCTCTAACTAATTTTTAATGCAATAAAATTAAATTAATATACGTATACGCTGTTCACGGTAAAGTGAGCACTTTTGAGGCCCTAGTTGCTTTTTTTCAGCCATTTTTTTTATCCATTAACCACCTTTTGAAATAAATATTGCCATGTAGGTAATAAACACAGTGCAAATATTCCACCGTACTCGGAAGTTAATGTCTAAGACTGAAATAAAGTATATTTATTGACTATTATTTCAAATGGGAGGGCTTTCAAAAGTGCTCACTTTACCGTGAATGGCCTATATAAGTATTTTCTTCATATAAAAAGACTTTTTTTTGTCAGTTACACGTTCATCACTGTTAACCATGTGAGACTGACAGTTGTTGGTTTGGGATAGGTCAACGTTGGGTACATGAGCAGAAGACGAATAGTCGGTCTACCGCGTCTTTAGTCCACGATTTCCACAGGGAAATGCCCACCCACATACCGCTCGCGCAACCCAATGCTCTATCCGAGGTGTTCGGTAACTCGCTTGGCCAACACGATCACCAGACCTGTCCCCATTGAGCATGAATGGGGGCTGGATTAGATGTCGTCTGGGCCGGTCTTCGACACCATAAAAAAAAAACACTGTAAAACTGCGCCACCACCGTGGAATGTACATTCACAGCTTCTACGCGAGTGCTGCAGCCTATTTTGCCGCGTGAGGAAAGGCGTTGTGCTGTCTTCTGAAAGGGTATTTCAAAACGCCCTGTGGACTACACATAGAAGTACAGACTCAAGCGAACGACTATGCAAGAATAAACTTTCCATCTCCTGGGATGAAAGCTTTGCGGTTTAAAATTATTTATTGTTGTCATTAAGAAAAAAACTTCCGACAGGTATAAAATAACAAAGTATTTATAAACATCTACAAAAAAACTGTTTTTTTTTTTTTTGGTGTGTTACCGAAGATGTTGAAAACCTATTTAAAGATTTTCTTTTGTTTGTGAATCCAACCACATCTACAGTTAGTTCCTGAATTTAAAACGTAGCGATTGTATTTTAAATCTTACGCCGTCTCAATCAACCATAACAGATTTGGTTAGAAAGAAATTAAGCTGAAAGAAGTTCAGGTCTTCTTGACAGGAAAACTAAAATTGTAATAACTAAGTTTACTTTCTGATGAAACAATACCACATAAGGTCTGAAACTGATATACATAATATTTTCCAACATTAATCAGGGTTTTTTAATCATCTGCTTTAAAAAAAAGGGTAATTTTTATTTATTACATTTAATAGTGTTGCCGATTTCTGTATTTATCAACTTACCAATTAAGCAAATTTATACGTATATATTGCACAGATTTCCAAATTTAGTTGGTTAATAAGTAATGAATCATGTTTCGAGCAATTAAAAGCTTTCACTGCAATTTGAAACTATTTAATCTTCACTAACTGACTAATTATTTTTAATTGTTGCATATATGTCACTAATCGAAATCTGAACATATTGTGACTGCAATACAGAAATTCATTTCCAATAACAGCAACATACGTACACTGTAAGAATCCATTATTTTATGTCTGTCGAAACTAATCCTTTCTGTGGAGCATTTCTTTATAGCAATACCGCAACCAGAGCGTCACAATCTACTACACATGACCGAACCTTACCAGTACTGCATCCTCGGTTGCAAGTGAGTCCAAACCTGCTGTGTCAATAAGAATATAGACCGTTTACAGGTGGGCGAGTTCGCAATTCTCGCCATTTCGAGACCGTCCAGAGTTCCACTAACTAAACTTCTAAATAACGCATCTAATTTTAATTATAATATTGTATGTGCAACATAACTTAAATACACGTTACCATAGGCTATTCACGGTAAAGTGAGCACTTTTGACGCCCTATTTACTTTTTCCTTTCAGCCATTTCTTATACTTTAACCACCAGTAAATATTGTCTATACTTTAACCACCAGTAAATATTGTCATGTACGTAATAAACACAGTGTGTATGTTCCACCTAACTAAACAACAAAAGCTAAAATTAAATATATTAGTTGATTATTATTCCAAATGAGAGGACTTAAAAAAATGCGCTCGCTTTACCGTGAATAGCCTATACACTCTCAAAGCTACATTTATAGAAATACTTCCTGATAATAATAGCCACAGACTAGCAGCTATTTCAGTATTTCAGCAGTTTTTGCCGTCATCAATTACCTAGCATAGTCTTCATGAACTTCAGCTATAAACTAATAACTCAAATAAAATTATAAAAATGTTGACAGACGCGATTGTAATATTCATCCCTCTCTTATAAAACATAATACCTTTTTTATCAATTGGTACATGATTTACCTATCGTCAACAATCCGCCACACCGAGAAAAATATTTAACTACGTATTTGTTACGAGCAATACAATTAATCTAGAAGAACTTGATGGTCTGACAGAAAAAGGAATTCCTTGCATACACAAGTGTCAAATAATAAGACGAGTAACACTAATAAAACAAACACAATGAAGGAACTCGCACAAACATAGCAGTTTTTCCAAAACCGACAGAATGCGACGTTTCAGGAACTGCTATTTGTTTCCGTCTTCAGGCAGCGACACACAGGGTCCGAAGACACAAGTGCGACGGACACTATGTGCCTGAAGACCGGAACAGAAAGCAGTTCCCGAAAAGTCGCATTCTGTCGGTTTTGGAAAAACGACTGTGTTTGTGCGAGTTTGTTTCGTTGTATTTGTTTTATTTGTGTTACTTATCTTATTTAAGCAATGTTTTTTCGGGCTCAGTCCTGTTTTTTCCATGACAGGTATTTGCATCGCAATGGCGAATCATTCACCCTCATTGCACTATTGATGCAAAAATCACACCTGTCGAGTAGTCTCTGTTTCTGAAGAGATTACAGGCATGTAATCACGGATAATTATTTCTTTTTTTTTTATCGCATTACACAGAAAATGTTTACAGCCACCACAAATAGATATGTAGTGGCCCAAAAGTTTAGTGGGGCGAGAACTAATGCTGTGTTAACAACAACAAAAAAAAAAAAAATTAAAAGATTTTACAGGAAAAATACCAACAACTTCGTGGCCGCGACTTTTTTTTTTCTTTTCTCTCCCCCTCCCCCCCCCCCCCCCTGCAGCAGCGTGTTGCAGCGAATTGTCCATAGAAAACAATTCAAAACTTATACATATACTGGAACGTACCCATCAACTGCTTTCTCAAAACTCACTCCACGAATTGGCACCTGGCATGCTATCGACAGAACGAAGCAAGAACAAAGCGCTTGCTGTCCGAAGATGGATACGACCAGTCCTGCTGACGTCACACATCCTATTGTTTCGAAAATCTGTTCTGAGGCGACAGATTTGAAGGGGCGATCAACAATTAAGTCTTTTACCAATCATGGGGTAGGATGCACGGGGCAAAGGAGTTTCGCTTGCATTTGTCAAACGGTTACGCGAAGGAAACCACAATGAAAATCTTCGCTTGAAAAAAAGTTCCCGGGTTACCTAAATTATGCGTGGCGGTCCTTACGACGAGAACGCCGTAGCAAAGTAGACCGCGCTCCCTTCTCTCGCGCGCAAACATGCACCGACAAAGGCTGTAGAGCTGGAAAGCCACTTTGGAGGCCAGCATTAGGTGGCGCAGCGCCCGTGAATTTGCGGAGCCCTAGAGTATAGTGGAACGGGAGGTGGTTTAAAGTGGACCGGTAGGTGGGAAGGGTGATTGGGGAGGGTGGTGCGAATGCACTGCATGCGGCGCGCCATTGATTTTGGCGGGTAAATATGACGACAGCCCGTGTGCGGCGGGAGCGGACAGTCTGGGCAACGTCGACGACTGCGCTGGCCTGCTCTGGGGAAAAAAAACTTCCCCCTGCTTTCCCGTTACACTTGAGCACGAAGCTGGCCCGCGGATATTACAAGAACCACCTCAGAATAATTAAACTTCTTCTTCAGGTTTACGCCCTGTGCCTCGACTTGATAAATGTAACCAGTGAGGCTATATTACCAGTCAGTATAGGTTGTTTGCAGGAAATTGGCATTTCTGAAAGCCGTGACCAAGATAATTCTCTTCTCACTTTGTATCCTTCCGCCATAAAAATAAAAGCCCAATAAACTAAATAAATTTGAATCCTACAAAATTAAACACTAGGCTTTGTATTCGATATTAATCCGGATAACTACTTTTAATGACTCGCAGCAAACTTTGCCGCGAATATTTCAGTCGACGCTTACGTTAAAGTATATTTAGCGCGATATTCACTTACGATTTTTCAAAGGTTGATTTCAAAAATGATTACTTAACCGTGAACAACCTACAACTTAAAATGCCGTGTCTGCGGAGTATTCCAAATAACAGGGTGCTACTTAAATCTTGGAAATATGTTTCTACTTTCTACAGTTTTAAATACTGGCTTACTTTATTATGCAAAGAATTTCGTCTTAAAGTAAGGAAAACAAATTACCCACAATACCAACAGAGTTATGTGACGAACACGGCCTTATTTATGTTTGCATGTTGTCCAGTCTCAAGTACACTACAGCAGAAAACACTAGACATTCACTCCACCGCCGAATGAAATCCTTGGTCAAGAGAGAGGATCAAACCTGTTAAGCGAATACTACACGATACCTGCTGCCGTACTTGGTTCTTGTACAAGTTTCTATAAGCCCTAGTTTACGAGCCGGTATACCAGCCGCTATATGAGCCGCTATGGAATATTCATATTACACGACAGCAGTTCGCGTACTAGCATTTGGCACCCCCTCGGTGGGTGCGCAGTGTGTGTTTTGTAGTAAATATGAACCCCATTCGTAGAACTGCTACCAGCTGGTAATTTACGTAGGCCAATAAAATACTAGCTAGCACATCTTAATTTTGCTATATCACTGTTCGCCTTTTACATGAATTGATTGCTTACTAGTATAGTTTCATTCATTTTCTTGAAATTGTCGTGAATTCACTAAGAGTAGGAGTGTGATATTTTTAATGTGGACGAAAATTACTGACCGGTTGCAAAATATAGTTTTTTCTTTACGTACCGGAATATGATCCGCATGTAAAATTTAATGATAAAAAGAAGTTTGTGTCCGGGGGGGTTTCGAACTCATGCCCAAAAGTTACACATTCATTGCGAATCCCACGACTTTACCACTGTACTATCAGTCCACTCACAGTCTCGAAAGTTTATATACCGTACATATCAGAGAATTTGATTTTTTTTTTTTTTTCCATACAGTAGGTAAGGTTTTAAGAATTTAGAACGGCTTAAAGCACTAATTGAAAGAGTTTCAACCTCACGGATGTAGAATCAAGATGGAGGCTTCCTTTTCGGTTTCTACATCAACTCGTTTCAAGTAGTAGCCACGGGGAGCGTCCTAAGCTCTGAAACTGCGATAATATTGGCCAAGTACGAGAGCCGGTATGGAACCTGCCACGGAAAACAGGACAGGTCCAATTACCAAACCTGCGATGAAATCTGGCAGCGCCAGGCGAAAAATGCCATGGCGGGTGCCGTACATGCCTGTATAGCGGCAGATATGGCAGACCTTGCACAATATTTTACGAAATCTGGTACCGTGTAATATGGCCTTTACTCTATTGAGTGGCAAGATTTAGATTCCCTTGGAGCGCGGAACTTCTACAGTTTTCCCCACGCCAAATGGAAGCCATCTCAAGTTTACCAATGACTGATTCACATTTTAGATATATTTTTGTAAATAAGACTTTGGCAGCACACACGACATAGTTTGATATATTCTCAGAGATAAATGTATGCTTGCTATTACTAGTAGTCAGTCTATTCTAGCCGCCACGTGAAAAATGACATGTCGAGATTAACTTCAGAAGGTCAACAGAGCTATATTCTTAAACTATAACAGTTAATTCTGCACCAGTGGCATTATTGAAATCCTGCAGATTACTGCTATAAAAAACTACATTAATTTAACAATTAGGGTAATTGGTTAAATTGCAGTGAATGTCATGATTTGGACATCGATTTCTCTCTTACTTCACTGAAAAAGAAATACTCTCTCAATTTTGCAGGTCGAACGAAAACCATAAAGTGATGAAAATAATTCCACATCCTTCAACAGAAGACCGTTTCACCGCAATTCGACTAATCACGAGACAAATGTCAATAAGTAGAAGCCCGGTGGCTGAGCGGTTAGCTCGTCGCATTCCCACCATGGAACTTCACACGTGATAAACGTGGCGGACGTTGCCAGTGACCGGCGGGTTTTCTCAGATAACTCCCGTTCCCCTGCCCTCGTATTCGCTGTAGTTCCGACCTCAGGGCGTTTATTCTAAGTTTTTGGGGAAATCTATCAGCAGATCTCGATGTCGATCTTGACAGCTTCCTGCCGATCGAGACAAGCCGTTTGAAACGATCGGGAGCAAAATGTGCCCAAATAGCTATTCTAAGCGCACTATCGGTTCGAGACCTCACTACCTCGGCAATCCTCGGGTTTTACCGACCATCCCACCACAACTCGCTTCCCCTCCCTGCTGGTGTTCAGGCAGGCAAAGTGACGAATGCTAACACACGCTGTGCCTGCAATAATGTATGAATAAAGTAAAACTATTATTATAAACTGTGAGTTTTAAATGGTTAGTTAACGCATAACAGTGCACAAACATATATCTATTATTTATACATCTTCTTATTTAAAACAAATACTAATACATTTATTAAAGCGTAACGCGTGATATTTAGAGTGATATTTCTCGATATGTCTACGATCTCAGCGTAGACGTAGACGTTTGGCTGAGGAAAATGGCGACACGGTCAATGGTTATTTGTTATACATACAGGTTGGCTGTTGAAAATATTACTCGTTTTAAAGGAACATACTGTTTCGAGTATAAAAACGACTCTTAAAAGATGAGATAATTCGTTATATAGTATTCCCTCTTCCCTTTAACAGTACTTTTAAATACCGTTCACTGTGATGTATGTAACGAAATGTCATTTTAATAAATACAACTGTAAAGTTTGCTTGAAAATTACGTTAGGCCTAAACAACAAATCTTGCATAATACAGTGTGTAATTGATTTGTTGTAGGAATACAGGAATCCCCATTACTATTGAAGTGACGTGCTTCGCACACAAAGACTGTAGCCTATATAGTTATTCATAAAATGATAGAAGCTACCCATTTAATTAGTTTTATTATTACACGTAGGTATGAGGAGTTTTTGGGGGGGGGGCACGCTTTAGTTTATAACGTCTTTCATGAGACGAGATTATTTTGATGCTCTTGCGCGAGTGTGTGGCATTTTGAATTGCATATTGTTTCGATGGAGCAGTGGTAAATTTTGCTCGTATGGAAATAACATTTACATTAGGTTTGTTCGCGTGGTATGGTTTTTATACTATCCAAGAGCATGTGATATCTTTCACGAGCTGCAAAGTAGCAGAAACAGCAGTTATTCTCGGCAGGAAGACACGAACGACGAACAGCAGAAAACTAACACGTCAAAACGAAAGTAAATAAACAAAATGTCATCTTTAAAATTGTTAATCTTGTTTATCTTGTTTTATTTTTAAAATCATTATTGTATCTGTGTAATTTACGTGTATTGAAAATGTTGGCCAATCAAGGTATCTTACTTTCGAGAATGTGTGTCTTAGTTATTTTTATTTCTCTCTGCACTTCTTACAGGATACCCAAACATACTATCTTCATCAATTCTGCGTAAAAGCAAATTACTATTCGCAACCGTCACCCTGAAGACTCTTCTATGTTTGTAATTTTATTTTGGCAGCCAGTTTTTTCCACCTTGCTCGTTTTGATATTTCTGCTGTACCTCGGCGAGCAAGAGCAGAAATAGCTTCTTTTAATAGCACAAATAGCAACTGCTACCGCCACCCGAACAGCGTGTGCTTCCGGTAACACGAACCGCAACTAGCAAAAATAGCACTAACACTAGTAGAATAGCAAACCACGCGAACACACCTATTATTGTAACTTTAATGAAAAATAAAACGCGTTACATATGTCGCTGTTCGTATTCGTACAGATGCAGCAGTATACACACGCACACTATCGAAAGTTAATCTTACACTCGTTGCATTTACGATATAGACAAATATTATTCGCGCACTACAAAAGTGTGGAAAGTGCGGCTTTTTCAGGCCACGTGCACTGAAATAATTATATAAATGTTTAACAAATACGTTATTTACAAAAAACGCAAACTTACTGTTCGTAAACACCGCAACCTCTTGAACACGTGATTTTCTAGGTTAATCCTTCCATGTGTACTTCACTAAACTCAACACTGTGCACGTTTCCTGAAACTAACACTACGTAAATTATATTCGTCAATTCATTGCAGACTTCGTTTATGAAAAAGAACTAGCAGTTTTACGAAGCGGTATACACGCGCCGATTACTATTGGACATTTCACTCAAGAAAATGCACTACGACCAACTATGCTTGAAGAAAGAAATACACAAATAATTAACTACCGATTCATTATTCCGACAACACCAACACGATGCTCGTATGAACACATAACCTCTCTGCCATTGCTACACTACATAATTACCTGACGATACAGAAATATAACTTCAGGCTCCCGAACATGTGTGGATACAATTAGATGCATATAATAATGTTCCATTAAACTTTTGTATGTTATGTATTATATTTAAGAAGTACGAAACCATAAGATATGCAATAAATACGGCTACCACGCTTCTCATCCGCCATGTTGAATTTCCACTTCCCGATCAGGAGGCGACCTTCGACAAAATACAGCTATCGAGTGCTCTCGATCGTTTTCTCACGAGAATCGAGGTCATTTTTAACTTACAATACCAAAACCCGGAAATATGACGTAAATCGTTATTTCACGATCGGGAGCTCAGTTTTGGACAAACTTAGAATAAACGCCCAGGTCTCATTTCATGTCACCCTTCAAGGACGAGGGCGCCTACGGACACTTCTTCAAAAGTTCGTCACTCTGTGGGTGTTAAGAGTTATATGGACCTGCATCTTTTTTTTTTTTTTTTTTTTTTTTTTTTGTGAAATAGTAGTTTGCGCCAATACGCGTATCTTGGTAAATAAATGTTCTGCGAATATGACTTTTTGTCAGACAATATAAAAAACAATTATCTATGTCTCTATTATTTTACTTTTGTCATATTCAGTATATTCATGGAGAAAAAATCCTGAATATTGTCAAACATCGCATTTTTAAATCTTGCCTGTGCAGTTTCCTTAAACGGCAAGAGAAAAGTACAAAGATACGGGCGTAGTTCAATCGCACAGCTCCAACTAACTCTTAAGAGTGGGGTGGAGCTGTGCTTCCAAGGTTAAGAAGCGAGGGCGCGATACGGGCGGCACTAACACGCATTTCTAGCACCTCATCGCTCCTACGCGCAAGTCATGTAGTGTTTCCGTCGTGACGCTGTACCGTGCAAATTAGGTATGTGACGGCGGGGTTTATTACAAGCGATGGAAGCCTACAGATTAAACTAAGCCCGTATCTTTGTACTTTACTCTTGCCGCTTAAGAAAACTGCTTGCACACGCTTAAAAAATGCGATAATTGACCACTTTCGCGAATTTTTTTTCCAAGAATTCACTTATCACGATAAAAGAAAAAAAATAGGGGCATAGATAATTGTTTGTTATCATTTCTGACACAAAATTGTATTTGCATAACATTTATTTACCGGGATACGCGTATTCGCGTAAACAACTATTCCACAGAAAATATTTCAGTCCATCCTAAACTCGTACAACTCGTACCACAATGCGATCACCACGAAATTAACGTATTTTAAGTAGAGAAGTTTATTTTTTTATTTTTAGATTAGATAAATTCATTAAGTATACAACAATTGAATTTACATATGGAAATTTCCGACATGCAATTTCAGCGAACTTGTGAATCCAGCCTGCAGCACCAAGCTGAAACTGATCTTGCTTCAGTATTACGACGCAAACTGTCCAATAAACTGACGAACATTATAAAGCAAGTAGTTCAATCCAGCCATATACTGAAGGTTGGTAAGTTTAGTTCCCATAACAAAACAGTTTTTAAATTCGTGTACGCCGTTTTCTTTTAATAACTCTGTCATACCCTTATCGTACATTTTTTGCTTATTTGCGTATGCTGAAAATATTTACAAATTACTCTTATAACACACTGCCTATTTAAAGCTACCGTGAAAAACAAAGGAATAAGACTTGCATGTGATTACAGAACTGCTGGCATATCCTATGACTGCGAATGATTCACAATTCTGCAAAACTTTGAACATGCCTCTATATCAGCCCATCGCATAAATCATATATTCATACGGTATACAGTGTATAAGAAAGAATACAAAACAATTCGTCTGTAAAATATTACCTACAAATAAAAAAAAATTGTTGAGATTATGATGTACACGCCTTAAAAAAAAAAACTATGATCAGAGAAAGTTAACATTAATATGCTTATGTCCTTTCCAAATAACAAAATTAATACCCACCAGGCGCTTCACGCATTAATTTCGCACACGAGTAGGCCTACGTGTTAAAATACCGGAAATACCGTCATTCCAGAACGGACATTTCAATCGTGTACGGCAAACCAAGAGCTTCGAATTTGTTGTTTCACGACGAATATACACTTGAACACATGCCTAATGAAAAAAAATAAGCGTGGTTCCATATTTTTTTGGTAGTACTAAAGCAAAGGCCTTATTTATGCATAGTCTTTCTTTAAAATGTTCCTTTCATCTCGTTTTAATAATAAAGTTTCCTTTAGACAGAAAACTTCCCATACTTTTACAGCTCACGATATTAAGTTACGAGGCTTCTCAAGAAGTTACAAAGAAAAAAAAGTTTTCTTAATCTTGGCATCCTTTATATATATATATATCATATAGTAAAATACGCAGTATACTAATGTGTATGACAGAGCACATAAAAAAATTTATAGTAAAATATACGGGAGTTAAAGTACTTCAGTTTACTACAAAACATTATAATGTTCGTTTATTAGATTTCCACTGTTTGAACCTCGAAACCTATCACAGCTAAAATGACTGGAATTAACTTCCATTTCCTCAACAATAACACAGACCAATTACACCCAAAGTTCAACAGACCTACAATGTTACGCAATGTTACCTACTAACGCGTAGATCTCATGAATACATTGTTTACTAACAAAAATCCAACTATAAACATTAAACAATTCTTTCATTCGCTCTCTAAAGTACATTTCTTGAGTAATAATTTAAAGCGTTTCTTAAAGACGTGTGTCACTCTCTATGCTAGATTTTCTTCTCATTTCATTTGAGAAGGAAAATTTAAAAGCTCGCTTATGCTTTTGTATTACTCGCATATACATAGATAGAACAAGCAGTAAAATATAGCTAAATAGCTAAACACATAGATTTATGTACAGTTAAACAATAAATATAGCTGCGATAAAAATCATATGTTCTTGTTCATTTACAAGTACTAAACAACGGATAGTAAAAAGTAAGTCAGCAATTACTAGACGATTTGAAAACAGCGTGACTAAATATTTACGCTCGATAATCACGAACAAAGTTTGGGTCATAAAAAGATAATTACATTAAGTTTATACCTCACTTCCATACTCGTCGATGTCCCGAGCTTAAAGTTAATTTGTGTTAGCTGAAAATAAAAAATTAAAAAAATGGCGGAATAAATTCAACAAACCAAATCAATTCGAACGATAAGGCTAAAAAGAATACTTAAATTAAAATTTCTATCTTACTTAACGGGACTTAGAGTAAAATATTACCATAACTTAAATCAATTTAAAATGTACAAATGAGCGAAATGGTGCAAATGAACACACACATCAAGCAGCTGCGAACCAGTAACTTACTTAAGGGTGAGTAGCCTACGTAGCAAATGTTTTCACTATCTCTGTGGATTTGCCGCCATTTTTTCCGATTGGCTGACTACGCGACAGAACTCGATTATTAGTGTAGGCCCTGTGTGCAACGAATTTCAGCTAACAAATAATAGCTTAGCCAATCCACAAGGTTCTTTCAAGTTAAGCAGTTTTGGGAGGATCACATTTTCGAACTTGATACGAAATCAAAAAGCGTGAATCATAACAATGAGGTGAACCAGTTCCGAGTTCTATACGCCAGCACCTGAGAAGTGTCATAACATAAATGAGGTGATAAAGTTGAAATACGAAGTCAAATAAAATGGAACTTCGGGAAGTACGCAAAGCCCAACTAACTCCCAAGTCTTAAGAAAATCAGGTTTCGATGATTCCCTCGTCGTCCAATAATCGGGGATGAAACTGAGCATGCATACTATAGACTGTTCACGGTAAAGTGAGCACTTTTTAAGACCCTTCCAAATGGCTTTAACCACTAATAAACATATTTAGTGGCTGCTTCAGACGTTGACTGTTGGGTTTGGTGAAATGTATAGATTGTGTTTATTAGTAATGTGGCAGTGCTTATATTTAAAAAAGATAAAAACAGAGAAATTCACTCATAGAAAAAATTTAGCAGGACCTTAAAAAGTGCTCACTTTAACGTGAACAGCCTATAATAACGTACGGTCAAAGATCAGAATCTTACATTCAATTTCTGCAACGTTAATATTTTTAAAATGCACCATTTTCCGCTCTGGATGCCCTCCCCTCTTTCTGTCTACAGCACATACATACATGCAAATAGGACTATTGATAAGGGTAATCAAACACAATCAGAAGTGAGTGTGTGTGCGTGTGCGTATGAATTGTGCATGTATGTATACACACACACACACACACGTACACGTATAGACAAACTTCTGATGTGTTTTATCAACCCTTATAAATACTCACATTTCCATGCATGTTTAACATGCATACACATGCGTTTATGAATCACTTAATATTTAAAACCCAGCATACAGCTTGCCAAACAGAACTTAAAACATTCCGTGGCTTGAAAAAAATCCAGTGTCTCTAGGACTGGCCCTGAATCCTTCACGTGATGATCCAATATTTACGTGCTGGCCAGGACGAATACGAAGCTGGTAAAGGCTGTTCGCGTGAGCACTTTTCAAAGCCCTGCTAAGACCTACTTGTATGTACATTGTGTACTCTTCCCCCATATGTAACATTAACATCGCCATAACTTGATCACTTTATTCATGCGTCGGTTAAGCGTTTTTGTACAATTATTAAGAAAGTGAAATTTTTCCAAATTTGCCTATTCTTATACTTGCATACATTGAAAATACAGAGAACCAAATAAACAATTTCAGCATTCACAAACTTTTACCTGGCACTTTTTACTCGACGTTAGGATATGGAACTACTTTACCTCCATCGTTACCAACTTTACTGGGCGCACGCCACTCAGTGCAACCCTTAGAATATATGCAGATAAAGGCTGTTCACGGTAAAGTGAGCACTTTTGAGGCCCTGGTTACTTTTTCCTTTCATCCATTTTTTTATTCTTTAACCACCTTTTTAAATAAATATTGCAATGTAAGTGATACGCACAGTGTGTATATTCCACCGCACTCGGAAGTTAACACCTAAGGGTAAAATTAAATATATTTATAGACTATTATTCCAAATGAGACGGCTTCCAAAAGTGCTCACTTTACCGTGAATAGCGTATAGGGATAGTGACATTTTTCAAAAGTTGATTTCAAGAGCGTATAAAACACGCCAACGTGCCGTGACGCAGACTTGCAAAATGTTGCAAATGGAGGGGAGGGAATGGAGAGAGAGAATCAGCACGTAACGCGAGCCTCAAGAGGGCGCGTGCAAAAGTAATTCCCAAAACACGGGCATCGTGGTGATAACGCTAACACAATGTGTTCGACTCTCACGCTGTCTGCCGAATACGAGAGCGCTTCATCGCCTCACCCTCTAAACACCCCCTATCACATCCACCGAACACCAGGCCCAATCGGGCGGGCATCAAGTCAATATTTGCACATGACTCGACAGTCGCACGCACGCACGCAACGTCCGAGCCCATAAATAACGCATGACATAGACCACAACCGTCATTTAAAACAAAAAAATGAAACTCAATATGGTGTCCTGGCTCGCACTCTAGTCACACACAACAAAAAAATATTCATTTATAAGCTTGCATATACAAACAGCAGATCGTAACGAGACTCGTTCAACGAATAATTAATACTGATACAAATCGGGGGCGAACTTGTTCTTTTAATCACTACTGCTGAAGTTTTACAAGTGTGTTTAACGCCTCCATAACTTCATATACTAACAGAAAATAAATAAATAAAAAATAATATTTTCAATGTTATTACTGAAAATATTATTTACGAGCTCACCGCCAGTCAAAGGTGTTTCGAAATTAGGACTCCACCCGGAAAATGCGCCGAGCCTAGCCGAAACCCATCTAAATGACCGAAGCACGGACGCATAATCATGATAGTCCGGAGATTACGTCCCCGTATTTGATGGAATTGTGAATTTTCTACTTAAAATCATGAAACTTGGCAGAAGTAGTATTGATATCAGAACAAATATTTTGAGCGGTGTAGGCATTCTCGAAATGCACAACAAGCCGCCATATTGTAAAATGGCCACCGAAATGTGTTATTTATTTATAACTCGTGAATATATTAACCGATTTGGTTACTTTTTTTTAAATATTGTTAACTATTTACTATATACACTATATATATATTTATTTATTTAAATATTTTATGCATTAGTGTTTAATTTAATTAAAGATAAAATTAAAATCATAGGGTTAATCAAAAAATCATTTCTCCCTTCAACTCCCTTTAAATTTCACGGACCGTTTTTTAATTAACTGTAAAACTGGAAGTGTATGTAGAGCAATGTCATTTAGTTCTTTAAATAGTAAATGAAAATTGATACAGAAAATTACTTTGAAAAAATTTAAATTTGAATTTAGAGTTTTTTACTTCACCTCCAGAATTTGGTAAGTTCTATTGTTATGTCAAACTTTGTAGGCTAGTTCACATGCATCACCTAAACAAAGAGTACTGCAGGGTAAATCAGCCTTTGCATATTGCACGTTGAAGTATATCCTATTTTACACTTACACCTGACCAGTTCTCATGACTCAACACCTGCAGGTGGTAGAGTGATCCATCTTGGTTACCACGATGAAGATTGTTGATCTTTGGTCTAACCAAAGACATTAAAGTCCGGGAAACGTCGTGATTTGCGAGGGGTCTGGCCCCACACATGTCCCACCTGGTAAGCTATTCTGACCACATGCTATTGGAGGGCGTCTAAAATTGAAGGAATATTGTCTAGATCCCTGTTTTCCTGTGAAAATACGACAAGCTTGGCCTTATTTGCACATTTTTTTGACTGCAGCGGTCATGCAGAAGGACAACAAATCTTTCAATTGTTTCCATATCTGCCGTAGTTTCTTCTAAAGTCGGTGAGTTTGAGAGGCAAGAAAGCACTTGTGTTACTTCGGGGCAATTGTTCTAAGCTGCCCAGCAGGTTATTTTGCCTCATCCTGAAAACTTCGATGTTGTCACACCCTGTTAAAGCATGACAGGTTGGTAGCGCTTTACACTGGTCAACTCCTAAGGCTTCCACTAGGCGAGTAATGTTGAGAATTCTAAAACATTTTCCTGCAGCAAATGCAAAGCAAAGATTCTCTCAGTTTAGCTTCGCAGAAAGCGTAGAGCCAATACAATACATGTGTGTACAGTATGTATAAGAATGCACTTTCTGCTTACAGAAACACAGTCAAAAAGTATGAAGAAACATTATGGTGTCAGCTTTCTCATGGTTGCAGGGTTACAGTCCCTCTGCCGTAGATTCAATACTTGGGGAAGAACATTTTACTCTTTCCCTTCGTGTTACTACAACTTTACCATAGTACCTAGCTGATGCTATTTCGGTAGCTAATAAGTCAAATTGTTCTTGCTTGTTTGGCTCATTTCGCAGGAACTCTCTCCAGTATTTGGGTAGGCCTACTCTCTTTGCTACCTCAACTCGTCTATGTATCCCTTCGCCTCTCTTACCTCGCACAGAAAGGCTATCACATTTATAAATATCAAAAGACTATATCCGACGCAAACTAGGTCTGCTGAACTGGTTTTGTATGTACATTATGAATTGTCTAGTGTAATCCAAATACGTGTCTGTTTTGTCTAGTGTAATCATATGAGCAATGAGAGTTCCATCTAGAATCATCATATCAACATCGGGTCACACTGATGTTCACTTTTTTGTTTTCTTCCAGCACTAAGTTGTCAAAAACACTTAAGTAGGTCAGACTTTCCTATGCAGTTTAGCGACCCATAGTCTAATAATGATGGTAGATACATGTTTTCATGACAAAAAGTCTTCTACATTGCCATCACGGATCTGGCAGGCTATGCACAGTTTTAGGAACAAACTTCTGCTATATTGTAATGATTCTACTGCTGTTGAAGAATGGTTTGAGCTTGATGCTAGGGATTTATGATTGAAAAGAGGTAACCTGTTTCTTGTAATAGTTGTTTCCATAGACTTCTCACATTTTATGAGTCTCTCACAGAAAAAATGTTTACTCTGTTGTTTTCCAGACTGTTGAATTGACCTTGTAGTATTAACAACTTTGCCATCCATTAACTTGTTCAGTATCCCAAAAATTCACAGAGTCCTGCTTGTATCTGAAAACGGATTCCCCTTTATTTTATGGCTGCTGTAAGGTTATGGACTTTGTAAAAAAATCTTTTCTTGCTTCAGGAAGTATCATCATGGTGACATAGTTGCTCAAGTTGAGCAGTTTTGTTTACCCACAAAAAATCAACTAATCTGGCTACCTCTGGTCTGCATACCATCCATCTTATAAGGGCGTCAGGATTTTCTGTTACTGTCAGCCATGGCACATATTGTGTATAGTTGTGGTGGTCAAGAGTGTGAAACAGCCACAGAAGTTTAGATAACGACTGTATATGAAGGCCAAAATCTCCCTGATGTACCACTATATCCTTTATAAGTTTTTCCAGTTGTGTGTTCAGTATAAGGTTCCAGAACAGAAACTGTGAGTACTTTAACATCTTGTGCTTGCCACCAACTTTCTTCAAACAGGTTTTCAGATTGACTTCCACTTTCAATACAGTAATCCTTATAAGATTCCTTGCCTAAGCCTGTACAGTGAACACGAGGTTATGTGATGTGCTTCTAAGGTCTTCTTTGGATGAGAAGCTTTCAAAAAGGAGTCTGAAGTCCCTGATGAAGCGATTTGTTATTGCTCAAGAGTTGTGGTCCAACCCCTGTTGTTTAACAAGTTTCCTAAGCTCTTTAATAGTGCCAGTTTTATACGGAAACATCCCAGGATAACTACAAATTTATCCTCGCCATATATTTCAGGCCACGTCCATTGTATTTCTTTCACAAGCTTGTAACGTGGTTGATGGCATGTAATCACAGGTATTTGTCCTGAATTCAAACCATTTATTGTACATATAATAACATTCATGGAGTGACGCAACATAGCAGTTGATTTGTAATTATCATAAAATAAGGGAAGAAGTGAATTTATGAGGTGTGGTATAGGTGGTTTCTCTTTACTCCGAACTGAAAAGCCACCCAACTTGGAGGAATTTTTGTTTCGACACAACTACCTTCACTTTCAAGCATTTCAGAAACATGCCTGCACCAATTATTTGCATTGCCAATGCTTCCATGTGCCAAATATTCAGAAGCATATTCAAGACCATAGACTTTTGGAGAGCTTTTTAGCTTGGTAGCAGCAACAGGAGATACTAGTGAATAACTAGTAGGTAATTTCATTACCTTCTTGGAAGAAGTTTTTCAGATTTCAATTGCTTGATTTGTGCCACAATTTTCTGTGTCAGAATGCTGAAAAAGAGAAATTCCTGTTCCATTAAATGATTCAACCGCACTTGTTGCATTTGGATTGTGGTCGGTGTTATCAACAGCAGAGATTATAAAGATGCCAAATTTTAGGTTTGGAGGAGTTACAGCACCAATGTTACGAAAATGAGGAATAGCTGAATTCTCTAATTCTGCAGATAAGCTTAAAACGTGGCCGTATGATAGTGACATGCCCAAAGTAAATAATATATTTATAAGAACTTGACTTCTTGTTTTGGAGTGGATAGAGGAGTCTAGGAACAGTGGGCTAGAATTTGAATTTCAGCCTTTTAGAATGAACACAAGAAGAATTCTCCCCTAGTTGCTCAATTATTCCTCAGTACAGCTATTTAAGCTCGCGTAGTTTAAATACCGGTGTATTTTCTTCCCATTCTAGAGAGAATTTTATGAAAGCTGTTCCGCAAATGTGCTCTTGAATATCAACCATTGAGAATCATCCTTTCCATTTCCATATCTCTATTGTTGTTTGTTGTTCCTGTGAGAGGTGTGCGAGGCATCCTGCATGGTACACTGCATCTCTAGCAATCATATACCCTTCACTTAACTTGGAAATCAGATTTTCAACTTTAAGAGTTATAGTGCACTGCCTCACACGGATGTCCACTTTAAAAGTTGATGCATAGGATGATTTTATGAAAGCTGTTCCGCAAATGTGCTCTTGAATATCAACCATTGAGAATCATCCTTTCCATTTCCATATCTCTATTGTTGTTTGTTGTTCCTGTGAGAGGTGTGCGAGGCATCCTGCATGGTACACTGCATCTCTAGCAATCATATACCCTTCACTTAACTTGGAAATCAGATTTTCAACTTTAAGAGTTATAGTGCACTGCCTCACACGGATGTCCACTTTAAAAGTTGATGCATAGGATGACTTTTTCTACATTTCCGGGTCTTCACTCTCACAGAAGAAACATTTATGCTCTGACTTGATTGGAATTCTCTCTTCTCTTCTTACACCTATTACCAGATGGTTCGTTACATTCACTTTGTACTCTTTCAGCTATCAGTTCTGAAGGTTCCACTCCTTTACTATTCTTCCTCCAACATTCTGTAGCGCGATTCACTTCCTTTCGATTGTAGCGTAAATTGCATTTTTTGTGGAACTTAGCTTTAAACTGGAGAAGTCTTGCTTTTATTCTACTCCCATTATTCAGCCTAACTAAAGATCATATTTCTTAGAGTAAACTATTTATAGCTTCAAGGGCGAAAATAGTATTTTCTATCGTATCGTATCCTGCAGCAGCACTTATACTCTCATAATCAGCAAGGTAAGTCAGTTTCTCAGCTTGTATCTTTTGGTAAAATATGCACTTTGTCCAATCCATCGCTGACCTTCCTTGTGGGTTGGCACTGCTGTCACCTTTAACTATCTTGAAACTCCTCTTAATATCAATATCAATTTTATCAATTTAACCGCACAATGTAAACGTGCTAATGCTTATTTGGCTCTTGAACATGTCCTGGAGCCTGGTTAAACCTGTAACAAAATGTAACCAATTTGATAAGCTATAGAATTTTGACATAATACAGAAGACTTGTAATTATTTTATACAGTTTATATGCACACATGACGTGCAAAAGTTACTCGCTACTTGTTTTCGGCAATCATTGTGGCCTGAAATAAGTACATATTTACCAAAATCATTGTCATGTTTCAATTTTTAATTGGAGTAATTTATTCTAGCCAGCCAGAATTTTCCCACTAATTTATGATACAATCATTTCCCTAATATTACACGTAAAACATATTTAAATGTCTCTAAAAATTACTGAATTATATATATTTTTTAAAATAAAATTGGCTAAAAAGATTACGAGTTATGAGCAGAAACACATCAGCCGCCATTTTCCAATATGGTGACTCAAATTGAATTACAGGAATGCCTACAATTCTCAAAATATTTTTTCTGATATCAATACTACTTCTGCCAAGTTCCATGCTTTTAAGTAGAAAATGTCCAATCTTACACATTCGCCTGGATCCACATGGATTACAGTCCTCAAAATCTGTATCTTATGTGCTGAAAGATATGAATCAGAAAAATGAAATGGCCCGTCTATGAATCACAAAAAAATAAAGTAACAATGTTGTTTTTTTTTTTTGGAAAAGCATGCCATTTTTATTGTGAAGGTAATTTTCATACATTATTGTATACAATCCAAAACTGGTACACAATTCTAGTGTTCCCAGTATGTGAAAAAGTGAAAATATATCCAGTATACTGACAGACATTCTGAATCATATAAACATAAATACAGCGTGACGTTCAAACTGCCCATGCGGTTACAAAAAACAACCTCCTAGCATGCTGAGAGTGGTTCTGCGAGGATCTAGGTTTAAACTCATTTTCTTGTTCTGTCGGAGTCTCATAAAATAGGCTCCTTGAACGACGTAGTAATACTGACATCCCGCAGCGCAGTGAACACAAAAACTCCAACTCACAATACTTACAACGAGGTCAATGGGCTGACTATCTCGCATGAGCACACAATACACATTTCCACGGAATACAGCTTTGCCGCTCGGTGTCGCAAAAGCATATACCAAGCAGCAATGACCTCTTCATTCCCTCTACTACATCCCTGTGATTACGATCTGCGATTGAAAGTACAGGAATTCTGGCTAGCCTCTTTTGTTAAGGCGCCACCCTTTATTGATGCGGAAGCCAGACAGGCAACGCATTACCCTCAAAATAAAATCTTGTAACTCCTTTTTTGATTGTTTGTAGGTTTTCACGCTATTATAAACGAAAAATACTAACTGATCGACTACAAAAAAAGCTCTTATATCCAGGAATGTTTGTAAACAGTCTACAAACAAAAAATGGAAACATCTTAAATCTACTACGAGGTTTCAAACAGCGAAAAACTCGTATGTACACTTCTAATTTTTAAAGCAAATTTTTCTTCAAATCTGGGTTAAAGAGCATACATATTTGAAACAGCAAAAAAAAATTGTCTTCCAAATCAAATTAATTATATTTTTTTTCTCTCCTGTAATTTACCAGGTTTTTGGGTTACGTTTTCACATGAGGGTAACCAATGGCTCCTGACCCGCCCATACCACGAATCAAATTTCGAGTACCAATACGATATATTACCTCTATAACATTGCAATATCATACTATGCATACGTTACGATACCATACATTACACTACCATACAATGACATACATTCAAGCATACAACACAATACCATACAAGTCTTATTGCAATACCATAAAGTACCCTAAACTATCTTACACACATATACACATGCACACAAACATACATAGCCGCAAGCTCCATACTAGAAAACTACCACCAGCAATTTTATTTTTATCACAGAAAATGACAAAAAATAATTTTCTGATTTTTTTAAAAATGAAGTACTTAACAGTTTCGAATTATCACTGGCGCAATAAAAAAATAAGTTACTATGTTCAAAAATTTGCACTGATAAACTATTTTACCCGACAAATAAACAGTCACTTACCTATTACACCATCTCCTTCACTCAGCACATAGGAAATTTGACTCGCATTCCCGATAGGAGGTCGTAGGTTCGACCCCTACCGACAGTAATGGCAGTGATTTGCTCATGTTGTTTCTCCTTTTCCACACCAGGCAAGTGTACCTGTAGCTATCCAACACGTGCCTTCCCGAATCCCCAGCCATTTGATAACCCTCCGAGAATAAATTGAATAAAATTCATGTATTCATTCTCTTTTCGCTCTAATATTCTCGCCTTCGCCCAGTCGTTGGAGCTGTTGACAGTTTGCATGGTCCAATTGGACCATCATGCCTACTCAATGAGAGCATTTAAATATTTAGCGCCCCCTACATTTAGAACAAAATTTCAGTAGCATTCATATTTATATGTATCGATGAGCAAAAATGAAACTATGCTACTATATGCTATTCGTAATAAAGTGAGCACTATTTCGAAGTCCTCTCATTTGGAATAATTGTCAATAAATATTTTTTATTTTAGCCTTTGACGTTAGTTTCAGAGTTCGGTGGAATATATACACTGTGTTTATTACTTATATAGCAATATTTATTTTAAAATGTTGTTAAAGAATACATGGCTGAAAAGAAAAAGTGACTAGGGATTCAAAAGTGCTCACGTTACCATGAACAGCCTATACTTATAATAATAAATAACACAGTGCGTGCATACTGATCATAACCAATGTTGTTAAGGCTAGGAGTACCTAATGCTGCGCTTACTTTTTGGGGAATAAAACAGTCTTTAATTACCGCAGTATAGAATGGGAATCTGCAATTGCTGAACATGTTATCGAACTCGGTTTTATCTCTTAACTAACGAGAGTGGATGGCTGTAACGTATATCGATCTGCAAGTGCTAAGAAGATTCAAACTAAAATATTACTTCAATGTTATTTTACAAGATAATGGAATGCTGATTTAATAATTTTTTCTAACCCACCCTTAAAACATTTGTCACACTAGGCACCTGCCAAGTTTCCTTACAACCTAACTATACCCCTGCACTACCACACCGTCTTAACTCCCGTCCGAGCCCACGACTGGCGTACTGTAAATTTGAATGGAATACGCTTAAAATTAACTAACTCTCAGTGATAGTCACTGGAAACTGCTCCTCAGAAATCGCTGAAAGGCTGTTGGTTAATTCATTAACTGAATTAAAAATGATTTTCGCTCATAACCAGAATTGCATCGACTATGTAGCCCGGCAGCCGCCCATGGACTATAAATACGATAGACATAGTACACTCTCTACTTCCCAATCCCTCTACATAATCGCCAAGTTAATAAATGTTCAGTGACTAGAACTTCATTTATTCAAATGAGTCAGCATCAGAAGATTTGACAGCACTTCCTTCGTCAAAACACTTGGATGAACGACCGGTCGCAGCATCCCAAAGGCTCCATAAGTATTACTCCGTAAGTCTCCATTTTCAACTACGAATGAGCGTTTTTATGTATTTGGGCACAAGATCTCACCACCAGACGCTCAACGGGGTGAGGTGGGAGAGGCGAACTGATAACATGCCATAACCATGCCAACCCCCAAAAGCTGCAGTCCCTTAAAAACACCTCTGCGAGTGATGTTCACACTCCAGCAAAGGTGGCAAGTGTTCACACTCCAGCAAAGGCGGCAGGTGTTCACACTCCAGCAAAGGCGACAGATGTTCACACTCCAGCAAAGGCGACAGGTGTTCACAATCCAGCAAAGGCGACAGATGTTCACACTCCAGCAAAGGCGACAGGTGTTCACACTCCAGCAAAGGCGACACAGTTTATTCACTGTGGATAGGTGTCTGATGTAAGCCTGTTTTCCTCACCTAGCTCAGTGGTTCGATGGAGTGAAATTAATGTCTATGCAGTTCGCTGTACATTCTACCTCTTCAAGAAAATACGCGTTCGCTGTCCACTGTATGGCTGCAAAGAGATTTGTGCTTATTATCACTCGTCTCAGACTTGGCCGTCGTGAACGTAGTTCTGAGCTTTGAGAAGTCCTCAACCACAAGTGCGCCTAACGACAGAAAACATCTCTCGCAACGCGATTTGGTGGTGAGCTGCTCTGCCCCGATTTGGAGTGGTACGAAGCTTCCAGCCAATCACAGCACAGAGCTTCCTACACCTCGAGGGAGTTATGTGAGTACGTATGTATTGAGAACTCATCCAATGAATCAAAATTACATTTGAAAATTCTTTTAGCTTACATACTTCTATACAAGTTACATACTTCTATAAAAGTTATAAACTTCTAGATTAATCACTAGTGTCAATTATATTAACAACTAATTCGGAACCTCACTCCCAAACTACGGCACATTGCACGAGGTACAAAAATAAGAGAACTGGAGATGACGGACCTCTTCACTGGTTGTGTGTTCTGCTGCAGGCCAGAAACAGACGGCTGCCCTCGGCCTGGATAAATAATGCTTCTTAATTAACAAAATTATATAACTAAATGACTTAAATTAAGTGTACGTAAATGTATGCAAGCCTTAAATTCGTCAGTATAAAGGATGCAACGATAAATAAATAAATAACACAATATTAGGTACGAATACGACTGAAATTCAGATAAAAAGGATAGTAATCAAGGCATATCTATTTTAAATTTTACAGTTGGAGTCGCCAGCTGGCATTTACCTAAGCCGTTTTTGCATAACGCAAAATAAACTCTCATGCAAGAATGTAAAGTAAATTCCATATTAAATGAGTTTACACACAGTTCGGGAAGAAATACCGTAGGCATTGTAAAATTTCTCCTTGATGGCACCGATGAATACCGACAGCCACGATCTCACATAAATTCTCCTGCTACACATTAATTTTGAAGGAGATTCCTTCAATTATCACAACACTATCTGAACTCCACTATTTTTTGTAAAAAATATATAAATAAATAAATAAATAAATAAAATTGTGCGTTTGTGATTACTTCTTGTTTCGCCAGATTACACTTCACACAGATAACTTTGTACGATTTCTTCCTGTCTCTTCGGTTTATATACAATTGGTAAAATAAACAGTGGTAGAAAATTATTCAAATGAACAGCACAGGACCAACATTATCCTTGTTTCGGGCAATTTGCATATAAAAAATAGGACACACATCTCCTGATCTCTAACAAGATCTGCCTTGCACGTGAAATTTTGTGCAAAGGTCGGAATCTATTTCGACTTTTGCGTGTCCTGCGTCATGAAACAGATGATTCACACTAAATGCACACAATTTACTAGACAGCAACACAAATTATTGGAGTAATCCCAAACAATCATGGGGCCGCGGTGCCTGACCGGTAAGGCTACTCGCCTCCCACCATGGCGAACCGGATTCAATCCTCGGCCGGGTCACTCCGGGATTCTCAAAAGCGGGAATCGTGCCGGATCATGCCGCTGATCGACGTGTTTTCTCGGGGATCTCCCGTTTCGCCCGCCCAGACATTCCGGCGCTGCTCCGTTCTTACCTCATCTCACCCTCATCGTCTCTCAAATCCTCTTTGTTAAGAGCAGACCAAAATCTCCTAACTCAGTCCAAACAATCATGAAAAATTTTCCAGTTAGTGCCGCGGTTACATTCGTTAGCCACCAAAAACTCGAAACGTTCAAACAAATGCTTCCTTAAACATTAAAAATAATGTTACGTTATGCATGTTCTCAGCACATACAGATATCGGCATATCAACTTCACCAGCACTTGACATTGCGGAGAAAATCTCACCGGTGTGGTTGCTCGGTACGCATGTTACAAACAATATTTGACAGACCGTAAGGAATGCAGGAATGGGCTGCCAGTATCGAAAGGGTAAATGTGAAGAGGCGAAAGGAGGGGTGAAGGGGGTTACACCGCGGAAGAACAGGAGGGTGGAATAAGAAGCAGCTGAACCAACATCCCCGCGGAGCTTGTTTACAGCGGTAGCAATATCTCCCGCCCAATTTTCCGTGTTCTCCCGGGGAAGAGCGGGGCGCAGAGAAGAAAAATGCTTCCCCCCTGCACCCACATACGACCGCGCTGCTGTTTTCCAAGCCGATGGCCCGATATACAAGCAACCAGGGTGGATCTAGGGGGTTGGGGACGGGGAAAGATGGTTCAGGACACACGTGCATCTGAAGCATCGCCGATATCGGCGGGACCCCACCCTCGTGATCCCGGGGAAGGCGGAGATGTCGAGACCCAGCATGCCAACTCTTGAAATATAACTAGCATCTCCGCGAGCGGGGACACCACGACCAAAGCAGCCGTCTCTTCGTGAATCTCCTACACACATAGGGGCCGCGGTGGTGTAGTGGTTAGACTACTCCCCTCCCACCCAGAAGCGAACCGGGCTCGATTCCCGGCGGGGTTGCCCCTGGATTTCCGCGCGTGGGAATTGTGTCGGACGATGTCACTGGTCGGCGGGTTTTCTCGAGGATCTCCCGTTTCCCCCGCTCTTATAATTCCGGCGCTGGACCATACACACCTCACCTCACCATCATCGGTTCTCAAAATCTCGATGTTAAGAGCCGCCCAAACCTCTTCACTCACTCACACACCCACCAACAGGTCACGGGCGGGAGGCGACAGGATTAACTGTGGGAGGCAGAGGGTTGCACAGGGGTGCTTCCGTTTTGTCGCGGCTCCACTCCTACCCCGTGGCTTAGCAGAAAACGGTGCATGAACAGCCGACTGTAAGACCGAAGGTTCTAGAACCTAGGCCGACGGTTGAGTCCTAGACATTACTAGTTAGGACAGCCAAGTGTGAAAGCTGTCCCTCTAATACAATTTCGCACGCGCCGCTTTGAGGTCATGTTTCCCCAAATTTCCATATTCTTATACTTTATTCGAAAATTTAAGCATGATAATCCGTAGGAAATTAGTTAACAAGAATTCTATGATAATTTTAACTTTGTAGGAGATACAACAGAATGTTTGGAAAACACGATGACCGAGGTAGCGAACATTACGATCCAAATAAACGAATCTGTTTAAGTAATACCTAAATTAAAATATTAATTCTAAAACAAAAAATTACGCAAACGTGTGATCGACAAACGTGGAACAAATATGTACCAACATTTATTTTTCCAAAAAAGTTTTCCGTGAGTATTTTAAAAGAATGGCATTTTTAATTTTTCAAATTTTTACTTTGGTAAATAATAATTTCCTGTAAAAGAACAGCATAGCTTTATTAAAATCGTCGTTAATATTTCTACATAACTTCTATCAGTATACTGCAATTTCTTTTTTCTTTGAGTAAACTATTCACGTTACAACGTGCGGACTAACTTGCAATATCTAACAAACCCTCATACCGATCTTGATCAGAATTAGAATTTGCAGTACAATACCTTCCTTCCACAATCTCTAACATTCACGCATAGCAATCAGCTACGGACTAGAATTGTCTCCCTTGTATCATTAGCCAAGGTCGGATTTACAACTTTACCTGGATTCCCGTCTCATACTACCTCTAAATTACTTTAAGTCTATTGTATGACTAAAGGTTCCACAATAAATAGAGTGGAAGTGATTCTGGGAGGACTATTCTGCTACTGTGAAGCAGCGTAGATGTCCAACGGAATGCTCTATGGAGCTTCGGACATCGCGTTGACTGAATACCAAAAATGCATGTCCCATTTATGGATTCCATATATAGTCCATTCTTAGTTACTTCCAACATTTCTGAAGACCTGCTAAAGTTCCACTTACAGTATATTCCTCCGCCTCATGCAAACAAAGCTTAATCGAGTCTAGAGTATTACATCAAAGGGACAACCCACCGCATTCGTGCGCACTAAGTTTCATAATATTTAGCTTGAGAACTATTTCTTACAAGACGTTACAAGTATTTTTTCTGTTTGATTTGTATTAATTATAAATGACACGTTATAATTGATAGACAAAATATTTGGTAGATTTAACCAAAAATAAGGTACGCTTATCTTAACGCAAGTGCGAAACACATATATGGCATATTTAGGAAAGACACAAGCACGTCATACATGGGGTGATTTTTCAAATATTTAATTTTTAAAGTGTGAAGAAACCACGAACAGACTATACCAAGATAACACGTCTTGTCTGCAGATATGAAATGCATGGTTACAGGTCTTTAAATGCAATTTCAATAAAGTAGTACTTTGGAATTCTGCACTTAAACAAAATAATGCGCAACTTTTATGCACTCTGTTATTTTTTTATAAATAAAGTGACAAGAATAGTTTGGATAGGATTTCGATAAGAATATTTTATGGAACATCGAGATTACACTGAATAATTTATATAATTATAATTATCATATTTAATCTATTTTTAATTATTTTTCTTATGCTTTATTTATATTTTTAGGTTTTGGGACACTACTTTGCTTCCAATTCATATTTTTCTGTAGCCAAAATTCTACTTGATGAAAATTAGGCATATGAAAGATCAGCAATAGAATTAGAATTTGCCGTTAAGTTTAAGAAAAACATTTTAATATTTCTGAAAATATTTTACAAACTTTTGAATTCTTGCTATCGAATTTCACAATATATATTAAACATCAACTAAACATAAATCAAAACAGCGCTGCGAGACACTAAAAAATCTGTACATGTGGCGGTGGCGGTATGTGAAGCAACACCAATAATTCGTATTACTTTTGTACACATGGGTTAATCAGGGACACACTTACGGGTAATTATATAATACATGTAAAATCACAAATCGCGGAATTATTTCAGTATTCGCTTACGGCAGAACTACATTCCGCCGTTATTCGTCTATGTAGGCTAAATTTGTAACATTCTTCCGATAATTCCCAGAAGCCGTGCGCGAAAAGCTGTTTACATTGGTTCAGCTTCGTTGGGTGTTTCATAGAATAATTTATGCACGAAATATCTGTGGCACAACGGTATTTCTATTGGGTTTTTCCTTTCCCCGCTTTTTCAGCTGCCTGTGTGGTGTGACAATTATTTGCACGGGCGGGAATCGATGCGTACTTTCATTACAATGGTGACATAAATTTCGGTTCACAGTTATTACCTGGTTCGTTACATCCACCAGCCTCCAAATGTAGCCAAGCTGTTCCCAATCCATTTTCCTCCCCAGAACGGTGATAATCGGGCAAGTTCAGATTCAAATGCAGGGAGAGAGAACTTCGAGCCTATAGTCTGACGATGATAAATTAGGTTAATTCTAACCGTGGCCATTTTGCTTCACAGACCACTTTTGTACTTCGCTAATTACTACATGGTATCGTGGAATACACATACTTGTTTCTGAATGACAGATGTACCTGTAGTCTATTCGCGGTTTCTTCACACTTTTCGAATCAAATCTTTGTAAAAAACCACACCATGTATGCTGTGGTTGGTTGTTTCGTAAATATGTCATGTTTCACAAACGTTTTATACTTCTGTTAACATGTAAGGTATCTAATTTTTGTTCAAATTGAACTTTTACTTAGCCTATATTTTATGTATAACTAATATTATCTCATTTATAATGAATGTGAATAAGAACAGGGAGAAAAAAAGTTTGTTGGTAATGGCTAGTAAGAAATAGTTCTCGTGCAGAAGAGTACACCGAGCGCGCATGAAAGCGGTGCGTTGTCCCTATGGTGTACATTCTCTAGACTTAGTTAAGCTTTATTTGAATGATGCGAAGGAATATCCACGAAGTAGAACATTAGCAGGAATTCATAAAAATTCGAAGTAACCGTGAACCAATGGACTATACTTAATTGTCAATTACTCCTACTGTATATGTTATAAAAGTGGGAATCAGGATGATCTCGCTCACAAACAATCAAACAAAACATTCTTTCATCTGATGGTGTGAGATTATTTTCTAGGCAAAAATGAGTAAGCATGAGGTAACATATTCGAAATCCCAACGATAAGTTTTATCCAAAAATAAGAGAAAAAATCTGCAACGGGTTACTACTATCAGGCTTACAGGTATCGGTGCTTAACTATTGGTGATCTTGAAGGTCAGATTCAGGTAAGAACATGCCAAGCTTATTTGAAATTGGCCATAGAAGATTTGCAAATTTAATCATGCATAGTATCATGTAAATCATTTTAGGGAATCGAATAAATATTTCCTACTAATTTATTTTTTATTTTCATTTATTGACTAAATCTCGCAAATTTACGTTATCTTTCATTTTGGAGAACGAATTACAATAATAATTCACTCCGAACCTTACGTGTCGCCAATTGGCATTTGCCATAGGGCACGCCTAGTGAGATTCGACTAACTAATTCCAGAGATTATGAATAGTATGGTTTTGCTCTAAAAAAAACAGTGACGGTGAAATTTGAAATGTTGATATATTCATAGACCTTTCTTGTTAATGCCTGAGACTCAAATTTCATGGCGGTTGGTCAAACTATTCTTCAGATAGTAGTCCTACACTTTATGATTAGAACAATCACGATACAGTAATATGACGAAAGAACAGAAATCATTTTTCTTATCCGGCAACGAACAGTGTAACGGAAAACCAAGTTTAAAACACCAATTTCCAAAGTCTCCTTAGTCATCTAACATGATTGTAACTTCCAATTCTGTACACAGCTAGCGGCGATAAGCATAACAAGGTTCTTCAATATTATGTGAAAAACTTTGACATAACGAAAGATTTCCATGCAAAGTGAATCGGCCGGGGTTCTGAAAACGCCGTAAGAGTTCAACTGCAAAACGATGGATAATATATACTTAAGGATTAGTGTGTTTTTTCTTCTTTTCCTCTTTCGAGTAAAAGAACGAAGTTTCGCTCATAAATGGATCCTTCCGCATATTGGGCCGTTACAATACCACTACAGTTGTTAAAGTTGAGGGGTAAGGGAGATTTTCATTTTTACATGTATAACGTTGTAATACAAACTTCAGGAGAGAAAAGGAGTTGTTGAAGGGGGGAGGGAGGGAGGGATTAAATATGTATGAGCAGCTCGCCAGCGAACCACTGCCAAGGGAATACATTTGCATTGAAAGTTTATCGCGTGCGAGGCAGATGGCACGCGCATACTGCAGCGGAACAGCTCGTTTTATAGTTGCGAGGAAAGACTGATACAGAGAAGAGTTGAATGGGTGGTGGTGGGGGTGGTGTGGGGAGGGCGGTATAAATGCGCTACGGCTGCCCCAGAAACATCTGCCGCCTGCATTTACGTCCGTAATTAAGACGCCTCTTTACTTGTTGCGCCCATCATGAGAGCGGCTAGGAGGGGAAGAAAAACTTTCCAAAAAAGAAGGGAGAAAAAAAGGAAGGGGGTTTTAATAGGGCAGGGTACTCTCCAGGCCATTGGTACTACTCGTGGAAATGTGGATATCTACATTGATAGCACCGCCAAGTGTGGACTGAATTCGTAATCAAAGTTTTTATATTTTGTTTTTATACGGGTATTTCGTGAATTATTATTGATAAAATGCTTCCAAACACAGTAGTAGATACATTAATTAATACAATAATGAAGTAAATTTAAAAAAATAAATCTATGATATTAGGGTATTAGCTGTGTACATTGATGTTACACGCCTGGCGAATATAAGTGGAATGAATTGGTAAACAGGCCAAGTAACGGTTGCAACAGTATCTGAGCATGTGTAAGAAACACATATGGACATAAGACTGTATTAACACAACTCCCATCTCGAAACTGCAAATGCTACCGTATATGCACAAGGAAACTGATACGTAATGACGTGGCTATAGTAAATATGCTTCATTACTACGTGAAGAATTTGAATACCCCGTAACTGAAACTGACCTACCTTTATGGAAATACTGATTGGAAATAACAAATCTCCTTAGTCGACATGTTTTGTGGTCGGCCAATAAGTATTCATACACTAGTGGACCAACAACAAAACAGGACGTGAAACGACATTTTACAGCACGCGTCGCAGTGCTGTGTACAGAGTATCTGGTTAAGTTTTCCGTGCACTGCAGACAGCCAAAACTCACCAAAAATCTAAAGAAACAACAACAGAAGAGAGAAAAAGATCATATCATTATAGCACAAGAAAACGGACATAGCAGGAAGAAGTTTTCGGACTTTACAGAATAATATCACGAGACGACAAAATCACAATTATATTTGAAGAAAGACCTGTTCATCCTTGTAAGCTTACTTACTACCAGAGAGAAGATGATCGTATTTAAACACACGACGAAAAACCTGAAAATAACCTCATCAGAAATAACAGCGCACGTACACACACTTCGGGAAACAAGATTCCAAAATAACTAACCGTAGGCTTTTCAACCGAACAGAATATAGTGCTAGGGTATCTAGAAAGAAAAACTATTAACGTTTGCTCAGGACTACATAAATAAAGCTACCGACTTTTGGGACAAAGTAATTTGTTATTTCAATATGTTCCATAACGATGGTAGAATGTTTGTGTGACGAAGGCCCGAAACTGAGCGACAGCCTCAGTACCTTCAAAGCTACTGTGAAACGTGGTGGTGGAGTTACAGTTTGGATTAACTTCTCACTTTCAGAAAATGGAGGAACTAGAATCTATCGAGGGAACTGTTGACATATTTGTACAGTTGGACATACGTAAGAACTATTTGCAAAAGTGTATTAATATGTTGAACTTTGGAAATTTTTATTACTTGCAGCATGACGACCCTAAAACACAACAGCAGAAGTTTTCTTATTTGGTCACTATATTACACCCCCCAAACACCCGCAGTCACACGACCTTAACTCAACTGAACATGTTTGGCGTGAACTTGAAACAATAATAAGACAAGATGAAACAACCATCAAGACTATACTAAAAGAGGTACTCTTGCACGCACCGAATATTCAGACTGAAATAAGCAAGTCTCTTGTTCGTCAAGTGCCAAGGAGGTTGAGGGTGATCACACACAAGAGAGGACGGCATACTAAGTATTAATTAACGTCAACTGCGAGCTTTATTTTCTGAAAGTGTATACTGTTTTGATGCTGTATGAACACTTTTGTCAAGTCTCAAATGCACATGTTAAGCCTAAATATTTATTGTTATTTCTACATGCATTGTTAACACGTACTTAAACTTTGATGAATAAAAATTGATCTGCCACAAACCTAAAAGTTTTATCACTTTCCTAACAGTAGAAATTTGTAATATATCTTCGCCAGCTAAAATGTATGAACACTTACGTCCATATTTGTATATGCAGTGAAGAAAGAAAATCGCAGTATATAGTGCTCTAGAGAGAAAATTTATGAAATTATTTTTAAAGGGGAAAAGGAAGGTAAGTAAGTTTTACGAGGTTTTGAGAAGCAAACTGTAAATTGTTTCCATATAAAACGACGAAACGCAAAACTCAACAGATATTCAGAGTTTAACGATTATCGTTTTCTCACTTGGAATTAACGTGGGTAGTTAAGAGTTTTTTTTTTTTTTTTTTTTTTTTTTTTTTCCGAAACTGGCCACTTAAGACTGCTGCTGTTTTAACATCAAACTGACTGTTCTGCAGATGAAAGTTATGTCTCATGTTCTTTAAGGTGCATGTCTTAGTAGAGCTGATATTCTAATGGCTAACATTTTTCATGGCATATGAAATTACTAGCACTGAGGATTCTAATTCCTGTGATGCCACTTCACAAGTTATCTATATGTATGTTGTATGTCATGGGATCTTAAAATGATACCTATTTTGTTACAATAATAACCATGCTTATAGTTGTAATTTGTTTGAAAACCATAATCTTAATGGCATATATTAATTCAATTTGTAAATAAAATTAATTATTTCTTGAGTCTATACTAGTTGACAACTTTGCGAATATACCGTGGGTATTTCCATATTTTACATTAATGCCTATGTGGCATTTCAAGCTAATTTTAAAACTGTTATTATATCTGAATGTCATTTTCATTGCATCACGCCTAAGACATTAATGAATGAGAATTAGCATAATCCAACTACAACTACCTACTACAAACAAGCCCTTCCGTTAATTAACTATCGGAAATGCACGAGGTTGATACGATAGTTACAATACGAGTTCTCTGGTGTCGGCAATCACTACGGCATCTCATATACAGGATGTTCGGAAATAGAAATAGAACGCCCACTGCGGGAGGCGATTCCTTATGAAAAATAGTAGAAAATATATAGGACATCATATACCTAAACAGAATATTAAAGGATATATGAGTCTGTGAATATTGGGTATTGAAAACGTATTTTAACTGTACGTCTCACACGGATAAATGGGACACACGCCCATTTGGCGCGCTACGGAGCGTGTACTAGTGAAGGGCATGTCGTTGATGTGCTGACATAGCACTTCCTCAAGCCGAACAGTGCGCACAGACCGAGGACGGCCAGCATTACGCATGTTTCTCTGTAACATGGAAGTATACGTCACTTTTTTGCTGTGGACTCCGTAGGCGCTGTACAAGGTATTCGGCAAAAATACATTTTCAAAACCCTATTTTCATATAATCATATCTCTTTTAATATTCCGTTTAGGTATATGGTGTCCTATATATTTTCGACTTTGTTTTTTTATAAGGAATCACCTCCCGCAGTTTGAGCGTTTGACCTCCGAACAATCCGTATATTGTGAGAGGACCAGAATGACCACATTACCAGCCCGAACTCCGGATTGGCTAGTATTAATTTATTCGAGCGGAGTCTGAGTCGCGTGGTTTGGGACCCACTTTTAAGTCCCGTCGCAAGCCTTTCTCTTCATACATTGGCATTTTAAATTGCTAACACGTAGGCCTGCACTATATACGTGCACTGTAGCCATTTTTCTGGTAAACTTCCTAAACTGTAATAGAAGTTTTTAATCTACACATAGTATGTAAATAATACCACATACTAGACCGCAAATGTAATGTAGAAATGTTGATCGTCGCTATTATACAAAGTCGGGGACTTCCCTACGCATTTGTCTGTTTCATGAGCGAATGTTGGAACGGTACCATGGATGTATGGGAAAGCAGTTTACCATTCGCAGTTTCTCACTATTCGTGAGCCTATATATTGATATGGTTGTTTTGCGATTAATATCTTAGAGGGTGTAATGCAATTTTCAAGTTACCAAAACTTAATCCAACGATACCCATTTAATATTTACAAACTTGGACTAACACCTATTTTCAACTTAATACCCGTGGGCGAGTGTGGTAGTTGTTAGCCCAAAATATCGCCATACTATTCACATAACATTATATCATTACCATTACCGGAATAATAAAACGTGTACCTCCGATGATAGTACAATTTATAGGAAACTATTTCAGGGACTTGGATGTTAGCTGAAACATTTAGTCAGAAGAAACATAAAACGTGTACCAAGCAACATGAATGCATTTTTCTTTTGTTACTGTTCGCATTAACGGAATGAGAAACCATAAATTTACGAACACTAAACATAGGTGGTATCTTTAAATAAGCAATTAAGAAAAAACGAGAGAGAGTACGTAAATTATTGTCGCACATTGTAGTGCAATCACTGTTCAATCTGGAAATGTAATTAGAATGACCATAAACGCAATTTGTTGTCAAACGGCAGAACCAAATGTACGATATTACCGAAATAACAACAGAACTTTACGACACCGAAGAAAAATGCACACTGTGTTTATTATTTATACGGCAATATTTGTTTTTTAAAAAAAAAGTGGTGGAAGGATAAAACATTGTTGACAAAAAAAAGTAACAAGAGCTTCAAAAGTGCTCACTTTATCGTGAATAGCCTATACAAATTATAACCAACGGAAAATATGTACGTGTGTATAATCAGTATTTTCATGTACTCGGGGACATTATATCAGTGTAAAAGAAACTGAGTCAGAAATAAATGTGTACGGGGTATTTGCAAATAAAGGAACGCGTGAAGGAGAGCATTGCCCCGCCCTGGAGAAGGTGAGGCGATATTCCTGCGTCAAAAAGCGGGAGATAAGTTTTTCGTCGGCTGGAGGGAGACAGAGGGCTAACACGAAATACATGGAATCGGGAATCAGGCCTCTCCAAGGAGCGATGGAGTTATTGCGATTATGGCCGGTGTAAAGGCTTTCCACGGTTATTTGAGTATTTTTGAAATAAATCTTTTAAAAATGTCACTGTCCCTGCTTGCATGTATTTTAACGCGCACACTGCCTAGCGTACGCTCAGTAAAGTTGGCAAACGACGGGGGGAAAGTAGTTCCACGTCTTCAAGTTGAATTTAAAGTATTACGTTAAACATTTATGAATACTAAAATGATATATTTTACTCTCTGTTTATTTTTAAAGCACGTAAGTTTGAGAATCATCAAATTTGTTTAATGTTTACTTCTATAATAACTGCACACTTTCACTTCATCGACGCACGAATAAAGTTGGCAGGCCCGTGGCAATGGTAATTTTACATATGGTGGATGAATACAAAATGTGCATACAAGTAGATTTTAAGCAGGGCTTTCAAAAATGCTCATTTTATTGTGGCTTTCAAAAATGCTCATTTTATTGTGGCTTTCAAAAATGCTCACTTTATCGTGAACCGCCTACAAAAACAAATACTCGCTGCGGCGACACGGTGCTGTTGGCGGACTGCGGCCGTAGTAATTTATTAATTTCTACATTAAGAGCCGATAATCAAGCATCCCCGGTCGTGTTGATTGGGATTTCCACTGCTGTCAGTAGACCCCATGTAAGTCATCTCTTGGATCCGGTTACTCTGTCGGGTGGCCCCCACGGAAAATGGCCGGGTTCGAGTGACGCGCGCCACGTGAGCGCATACATGTAGCTCCCTCCCTCTGCTCGGTTTGCAACTCCGCCCCTACGGAGGAACTGGCCCTTTCGTCGGGTCGTCGGGTACGAAGTTCCCGAACGCTATCTGGCAGTGTGGAATTTCCCGTACGGATAACCGTGTTTCCGCTCACAGTAGAAATACGCTTAGGCCTGTGAAGCTTTATTAAAGTTGGGCAAACAGGTGGAGTGACATGTTTTCCTAGAGAGAGATCCTTGGTGGTGTACCGGAACAAGGAATGTCCAAAGTTATGGTTTTAATAGGCCCTAAAGGTTATCTCCTGTCAAAACTTAAGGATCGGGTACAGGAGGGGTTGGCGGTACGATGTTCCGGAAAACATGCTATTCAGTACAGGACGATTGATTTATGCAATGTTTATTGACTCTTGAGCAGAGGCATAAATAACTTACCTAGGCAATAGACATTACCTCAGTTAATATACAATATAAGTGATACTGGGATGTGACCCGAGATCCACAACCAGAAGAGACGTCGCAATCTCTATCTTAGGATGACGATATACAGTGACGATCACAAGTGTTCATACGTCCTGCTCTTTTCACGAAGTTCGTATGATGAGCAATTACGCTGACACACACGTATGTGTCCAGCTGTAATTTTTTATTCCATTCCATAAAATACAACAAACAAACAACATTCCTCATAAAAGAAACAAAACAATATATTACACAAATGTAAATAAATGCACGTTTTCATAATCATGAATGTTCATTCGCCTTCTTACGAAGAACAGAAGTTATCGTACATCAACATAAATACCATCATTTAGTATGCCCTCCCTATTGATTCAGGACGCTTTTCAGACGCGCTATTAGCGTTTGGGCGACACTGGGAGAGATACAGTTGGTGAGAGACCTCCCCTGCGTTTTTTCGAATTATCCCTCCCAAGCGAAGCTCCGTGCACACTGAGAAAAAGGTTTTGTTGGATCAAACAAGATTTGTTTGGTGCGACCAAATTATTTGTTTGTATATGGGCAATGAAATATTTTGTTGCTGAAATCACATTATCTTGTTGTTCTCATTTGGTTGCCCCAAACTTTAAGATTTAGTTGGTGCTACTAAAGATTTCTTTGGCTACACGTAGGTACATTAAACAGTTTGGGCCGATATAAAGAATTTTTTACAAGTTCGCGTAAGTTTCGAACCTAGATCACCTGCTTCCGCGCGCTACGCCTTGGTAATCTCAGCTAATGTGACAATTGACGACGCTGGAAAGCTTTTAAACAGATATACTGCAAATATTGGGCAACGTGTGCAAACAAATATTTCAAGTCTTACAGCTTTACTTGTCAGTTTCTTGTTGCATTGTTTTATTAATGTGTTTATACGATTGTTAAGCATCAATAGATGCACTAACAAACACGGTTACTATCCTAATTGTCACAAAAAATACAAACAAACTCTCGAGCTGTATTTTCGAACGAAGGCGGTCAAATGAGTGGCCAAACAAATATATACAGTTGATTCAACAAAATATTTAGTTGGCAGCATAATTTATTTTGGCTCACCACAGCGATTTTGTTTATTCAAAAATATATTTTGTTAGACGAACAAAAGCAATTTTGTTGCTTAAAAATTTTGTTTGCTCAACAATATATTTTGTTAAGGCAACTAAATATATATTCGGCCATATACAAACAAATATTTTGTTCGTTTTCTCTCAGTGCACTCGCAGTGCACGGCCGTAGATATGCTCTGTCACAGCCTACGACTACAGAGATTGGCCGCTGGAAGGTAGCACAGCATTAGGTTAAACACCTATGTCCCCGAAGTTGTATGTTAGCAATAAGTCATTTTGGTTAGTTTTTAATTTACTACCTCTCTCACGGGTTCTTACCGTCTCTTCCCGGCCATGAAAAAAAAACCAGTAAGTGTTGGCCCTGCTGACACTTACTGGCAGCTCATTCTTTTCTTTCTAACTCTCAGGATCTACTGGAGATTCGGGGGGAAGAGGCCCAATAGCGCCACGTCCCTCGCCAGAGTGGCGTGCAAGCACCGCTCTGGTTAAGACCAGCGCTCCATCCCATGAAACCAAGAAGGCAAATGGATAAATAAAGTTCCTGTCCCCTCTATACTAGTTCTTCATCTCTACTAACAAAGAGCATGTTTCCACACACACTGTTTCCTGTTGCATTTCTATTTAATGCATTAAATAATTTTGAATTCTTTCCTGTCGACTGGGTTTCTTTTAACGGTGTCTATGCCAGTTTTCCCCCATCCTCTTCTTAGTTATAGTTTTAGCTATATGTGCACTTAGAAAGGTAGTTCTGGCCCCAATTGCCGGCGATGGCTGCCCAATCCCTCTCTGCTACGATGCATGTCTCCTTGCATGACTTCCTTTATAGGCGTAAGAGGCTCAGCCCTGAGAGGCAACTAGCCCCCGATCCTAACTCGAACGTACGCCTAACACTAATTAGGGTAGGTCAGGAAAAAAAATTGGGAGGGATATTGTTCCACTCATGAAGGATCTCCTCCTTCAAGTCCCGCATACTCGTATTGTTTTCATAGCTTTTTGTTTACGCTACTGCTGACCGGCGAATCAAACAAATTAACGGAACAAGTGTTTTACAGCAGTATAATTCTTGGCATTCAGCGGGGATCACAAACGAATCGGTGAAATTCAGCCACTATATTAATTATTTATCGGGCACTGATTATCAGTTGCTCTATTTTCAATGTTTTCACTGATTTGACTCAATTTTTTACTGATTCAAGTTTAGAACATGCAGTGTCGGAAATGCTACAGAAACGTTACACAATGCAGTTTTGTGCGCTGTTAAACAAGACTGCTTAAGAAACGCTTGAAGATTGTGACGCCACGTCACGTGTGGGTGATGTTTCAGACGTTTGATTCAAAAAGTGTGAAGGGATTGCGAATAGACTATATGTAGAATGTTCACGGTAAACTGAGCACTTTTGAAAGCCCTGCTTAAGAACTACTTGTATGCACGTTATGTATTCTTCCGCTTTATGCAAAATTAACATTGTCATGGGCCTCATCACTTTATTCATGCGTAGGTCAATTGAAATTGAAATATGCTCATTTTTACACTCCGATGCATAAAAAAACAGAATGCGAAAGAAATAATTTTAAGTTATCACAAATATTTTTATTCGACGTTAATATATGGAACTACTTTCCATCCATCGTTACCAACTTCACTGGGCGAATGTCACTCAGTGCGCCCATTAAAATATATGCATGCAGGGGCAGTGACTTTTTCTTAGGTTGATTTCTAAAGTGCTCACTGTATCGCGAACAGTCTTTACATAATTGTGTACCAGCAAGTCTTATCTCTTACACGGTATAGTGTCCGCAGTAAAGTGTAGACACGTAAAGGCGTAAGAAATACCTAGATGAAAGTGTATTACTATAGCAAAATTACTGGTGAAAAAGTTTAAGTTAAAGTTTCACTATTGGCGACAGCTGTTACCAGGTTTTTGGTCAAAAGCATTTCTACGCTCCATCGCCCTTTTTTTTTTTTATTGTAGTCCAGAACTGTTAAACCTACCTCAAAGAACGACGATTCGACTCAGAAAACGATGCGGTAAAGGCTTTAGAGGCGATTTTAAAGCGCATCAATAAATTGATTTGCGGACGTCTTCCGAAAGTGGAAGAGAAGATGGGAAAAGTGCATTGGCCTTAATGGTGACTGTAACGAAGGGAACAAAATTGCTTTCAATCGATCCTTTGGTAATAAATGTTTTACAGCATCAGTCTCAGTCTTTATTGAGCAACCCTCGTAAATATACTTTACAAGTGCCATCGACTATAGCGGTTAACGATCATTTAAACACTTTATAAACTCAATCTTCGAAGAAATGATTCCTTACCCGTGACAGTACACATTTTAACGTTAAAAAAGAGATCTAGGAAGCAAAGTTTCTACCTTATTGTCTTTCTGAGATTGCAGTGTTAAATATAATATGAATTGAAATTGGTGTCTTCATTGTTCACGTAACGGAAAAGAATTAGCATAATTCACTTCAGACCACACCATGAAGGATGTCTAAGTGTCTGAAATTAAAGTCTACATTTTTAACTTATTGCATAATTTTCATTCAGATACGAAATAACAATTTGATAAAAAGTATGATGGGAGGAAAATTACTTGTTACAAAATAATTAAAAGAAGTAAAGGAATTTAATATAAACCCTTCTTGCAGGTGAACCAAGTGTAGGATTTCAAAGTAATTACAACACGCCATCCTGTGTCAATACATTATATAATATCTTAAACAGAAATTTGTAATAACATGACTTTTTAAAATTGTGCGAATTAAGATTTTAATTTAAAATGGTTATACTTACACTACAAAAAAGTTTTATTTTTTAAAATTATTTGGTATTTTAATTAAATTATCACAGACATCGTGCCAGGGAACCATGAAATTTCCTCAAAATTGAGGGGGGGGGGTGGCTTTGAACTGCCTTACACAAAGGAAACAAAAATTGTACACACATGAATTATTACTTTTTTATATCTGAACTATTATACATTTAGTGCCATAACTTATCCGAACACCATCTCGCACAATGTTTCACATGACATCAATTCTTCGTGAGTCAAAATATACACACGGTAAAGGTAAGAGCCAACGCTGCGACCCAACTTCTATAAAATATATTTCTAATGCCATTTGAAAACTTTTTAAATTAATATTCCAAGATAAAGTATCCAGAAGTTAAATTAAAACTGTTAACGAGCTAAGGTATACATGCACAGCGAAGGAATTTCTTACTGTCGTTCACATCACCATGAAAAAAAAATTCAACCCCAAAGAGTGATTTGAAACCTGTCGAATTTACAAATTTA